>JAODJW010000007.1:19004332-19024155 GCA_026777045.1 Hyperopisus bebe | reverse complement strand
GTTTTAGTTTTTGGCATAAATGAGGAAAAAGGTATCGCTTTAAAACATAATATAATCTGAGGCGACAGTAAAAACCCCCCCCCCCCCCCCCCCCCCCCCGGCGCTACCGCTTGGTGCTGGAAAGTTTTTGCCAATATTGAGGAAGTATTCAGTGAAACAAAGTGTCCCACAGTGGGTAGAGGAGTCTGCTGCAGTAGAAGTTGCTTCCTCATGTGATACAAGCTTAGCCTGGACTCATCAGCCCTTCTACATTCCCATTTATCCAGCATATAAGACAGTGAGTACTGGAAGTCTGATTCTACCTATTATACTGGCCTGAGTGGGAAGACTAATGCAGATGGAGCCCAGAAGGGCCGAGCTGTATTAGTGCAGAACGGGGCCCGGTTCTGTCTTCAGCAAGCCAGCAGGCTCCCTCTGCGCTCGTGTGGGCTGCCTCTGAGCTCTCCGCTCCCCTCCCACAGTCTGAAAGCCTCCCGTTGGGCTGACTCTGAACCACTCTAGGTCTGTAGCCAAATGTAAGCCATCAGGCCCATCCTCAAGTGGCTAATATACTGCATTTTAAAGTATGGAATGACCTCAGTCTCGTTTGTTAATACGAGCGATACTTATTGTAGTTACTTAGCAGATAGTTGTATCTGAAATGACTCGTATTCAGTGGGTTTTAAATTATTTACACCTGTTAGTGTTGCGGAACATGTTCACAAAGGTAATCACAGTTAACAAATATCACAGATGCATTGGAAATCATATATATTTAAAATGGTCTACACAGTAATGTACTGTAAGTGAGTTTCAAAATGACTAAGGTATAAGCTGGGTGCAGGTCTCCAGCTAATATCTACACATATTTAAAACTAGTTTATTGTGCCTTGGTCTGTTAAATACGACTGCAGAGCAGCTCATGTGCAGCGTTATTTTGTCTGCTGGCATTTTCAGTATGACGGGGTTGGGGTTAAATGACACCACTTTGCACATCTTGGATCTCCGATGACCACAGCCTCCACGGGGGAAGAATTAGTGACTTGGAAAGATCAGCCTCTGTTACAGTACTTGGCGGAGTGATGTAGACACAGTTAAGGTCGACGCAGCGATTTTTGAGACCTACGATCAGGGTAACGGGAGAGCACTCCGGTTCATCGAGAAGTACAAATCAAAGTTTTCAAAGTCATCGACTCCGCAGAATGCGATACACCCTGGTAACTTTGCACGTTCGTTCGCAAGAAAACAAAAGAAGCTGGAACTGGTATTTAATTAAACCCACTCCAGCTCCACGGGCTCTTTTGTGCTCCGGCTGCCCGAGAACAGAACAAACAGCCAAAGCTGCAAAACAAAAACCCAACACACCTTTTCCTCAGCCATACTCTGAAGAGCTAAAGCTTCACATAACATTGTCATGTGACTGGAAAGGTACAAAAGAATATAATCTTATTTGCCTCATTCATGGTTTTTCCCACTGAAATTTGCTTGAGTAATCAAGCTTTGTTTTGAATAGAACCAAACAAATGAGTAAATAAATGAACAAATCACTGAATGAATGAACAAACAAACAAATCATCTGTGTTCAGTTTAGCTTTGGGGTATTGAAACAAATCACTGTATTAAGTTGTGCAGTAGAGATGTACATGTAGCGAGGGGCACCACTGCTATAGCGTTGATTTAGAATGACTCGTATCATTCCATGTGCATCATCATGAGTCCTGTTCCACAGACTGGATCCGTGGTATAATCTGAACGATCTGCGGCTCCATAAAAGGCCTGTTTTCTGGACCACCGTGTCTGCGAGTGACAGCTGCTGGTACCGACTCCAGCGGGCTCCCGATCCCATGCGCTCGATAGCACGTGAAGAAATTAATTGGCACGGCAGGGAGCGTATCCGTCAAGAGCGCCCAGAACCAAACGGAGGATTATATCCGGGGGGAAAAATAAAAAAGAGCAGTTTCAAGTGATTGGCGTACAGAAAATGAAACCTATCTTATGAAATGTTCTAGGAACCCAGTGCAATAATTTATGTTCTTCCACACACACAAAAATACCAGCCAAACAGTCAAATGCTTAAAAAACCTAGATTGTACATAAAGATAGCGATCAATAAAATGATTAACACTACCCAAATAGCAAAAGTGATGTGTCTGACATTATATTCCATTTCCTCTTTCTGAAAGAATCAATGCATCCCATAATCCTCTGCTGTTCCTGTCCCATGCTCCCCCCTCAGATGCACCCCTGAATCACTCCTGATTTGAAGGGTAAGTTAATCCCAGATTAATTCTTGTTCTAAATCCTGAGCGAATCATACATTTGATCTATGACCCCCCCCCTCCATCTATATCAGATTACACGAAGCAAAGCTTAGGGGACTTCCCCATGGACCACGAAGATGTGGAACATGGCCCATGAGAAAGCTGGTCTGGCTAATAGACTTCCAATTTAGGCCCTGCTGGAGGGGTTGCAGTGAATGCATCGCCCCATTCCAGACTCCCTTGCTTTTGAACAGGTTCTAATTATTTGTAGGAGAACTACTGTACCTGTGAAAGTGAAAATGAATCTGACATCTTTTGCAATGTTTCAGCACTAAGGAGAATGAAGAAGATTTGAAGCACTGCAACTGAGAAGCTGGAGAAATTAACCTGGACGATGTAAAAAAAAAGAAAAGCAGGAAACAAAATGAAAAATGTTTGGAGCAGAGTGATCCAGTAGGATTGTAACGTGTGAGGATGGTCTGAGTAAGGGGCTGTTGTATACAACATAGCTCTTGGTATATTAGAGTGAGGGATTTAAAGCTTGCATGGCCTACACGCGTGAAGGAGACCATCAAAGACATTCGTTTGAGCTGCTTTAGAATTCCATGCAAACAACCTCTATAATAGCAGATCCACTTGTGATCAGTCCCTCATACTTGTGTCAACAGGACCTGAGAGAGAGAGAGAGTCACAGAGAGAGGAACAGTAAATGGGTCCTTGTGAACTACCTGACCTGGTCTTGCTGGGCCAGCTGGCTCCCTCCACACTTCTAGTTCTTTCCATCAACAAAGCTTGAAGTTCTTGGCCAAGCAAAGCACACCCTGGGACTTATGGGAACACAGCCTTTCCTGTGGGCTTATCGGGGAGCCCCCATTTCGAGTGGCCAGGGCACACTGGTGATGCAGTCCCTCATTATCGCACCGTGGATGTGACAATCAGCACTAGAGTCCACATATACTCCGTTCTGCTGTCTCCTTCCCCTTTTTCATTTTGATGAGTTGAAGTGAAGCGATATTTCGGGCTTTCGACATTTTACTTGTCTCCTCAACCATCTCTCTGTTTCCAGACCTCCAGCAGAAACATGGGAAGCAGTGCCTGAAAACCATGCTGTCATGTTCAGTACCCAATCTGCGAGTCCAGTGAGTGTGGATGTGCCACTGTGGTGCGTCTCTGTGCACGTTTACGTCTTCAAACAAAAGGGCTGAAAAAGGCCCATGACCCTTCGAGGAAAATTACAGCTGTGTGACCATCCGCGTATCCATGACCGCCTGTCGCAGTTGTTTCAAATGAAAGCAGAAGTTATTTGCAGAATGTAGCTGACGAAAGGCTTTAAAAAGAAAAAAAATAATAATTACGTTCAATTTAACTATTGAAATCATGATGATCTGCAGACATTTCCGTTACAGGGTGTTTTGTGATAATGATAGACTTGTTTTAAACTATTTTCAAGTTTTAGATACGAAGAAAGTAATAAACACTGTACACGTTGTTCTTCGTTATTCATCATAATATCAGTGAGATTAGGTTTGACAGGGAAAGGGTGGCTTTTCATCAGAGAGTAAACATGTATAAGGTTCTGTGTGACCTGTAATATTATGGGTTCTCATAGATGTTCAGGTGCTTTGTCCTTATTGGGAACCCACTGGCTGATATTACACTTCCTCTCATCATCAGACCAAACGTGACTTCCTGTTGGGTCAGAACTTGATGGGCTTTTGGGAGGTGGAAAGCTGGAAAACAGCACGGTATATTTCTTGAATGGTGGTCCCCGGAGCAGCAGGAGTTAGGGGTCTTGGTCAAAAGCCCTACAGCAAAATCACTTGGGTGACTAGGGGATTTGAACCAGCAACCTTCTGATTACAGACACAGGGATCTAACCCACTGAGCTTCACCTTCTCCCATGATTCTGCTCTGCAGTTGAACAATACTCTAATATGTACCCTAACCTAAACCGCTAAACAGCCACTGAAAAACTGATGTAACAGAGTTTTTTAATGCATTGTAATACTTTTCCAAATAAAGTTATTGTTATGACATGTATTCTGAGCAGGTAGATGAGACAAACAAAATCTAAATACTACTGCATGGTCCCTGAATGCACTTAATGTTGCACTTCCTGCTGACTTAGGTTCTTGCTTTGTCTGGTAGATGTTTGTGTGGCTGCTGCTCCAATAGCACTCACACTTGTACCTGGGCATTAATTGTAAAGCTCAGCCTAGTTGCACTTGTGCCCGGTTGATTCCTTGACAGCTGTATGTTTGCAATGGGCTATTTGCCTCGCTTGTACATCACTCAGTGGCCACTAAGTAAAATAAGTGTAAAAATAATTCAGTGAATTTCCCCGAAGTTGTGCCTGTTAGGATGTGGCTGAGCTAAACCTACGGGAATGATCTTCAACGAGGTCTTTGGACGCCATGGCGACGGCGCTTAAACGACGGGAGGAAGATACTCGCTCCGTTCACACTGCTATGAATTCTCAGGACCTCAGGTGTTCCTTGCTGATGTGACTGTTTCATATCCATTTTTTTTGTGTGGGGCGGGGGTGTTTTTCATTAAAAAAAAAAAAAACACACACTTTCACAGTTCAATATAACTAAATATAAATGCTGTATGAAGACTGTGGCAAGGCTTGCTTTTCATGAAGTCGAGTGTGATTGCTTTATTGACAGGGTGAATCACACGAGGGGGTGTTCCTCAGTCTCTCTTGCATACCCTCCATCCATCCCACCTTTTTTTTTTATCTTCCGATCTCTCGGTTGGATTCAGGTTCGAATGCTCAGTACGCTCCAGGCTTTCATGAATTCAATCCATCTCCTCTTCTCCCTGTCAAGAGAATGGAGCTCTTTACCAAATGAAATGGGTCAGGAACGACCACAGCAATAACGAGGAATGTCCTGCATTTTCATCCAACCTCGTGAATGAACTAAAGGCGTTCAGCTGCTGACCTATAAACCATAGATTTGTTTACATACTCAGCTATAGTATTTTTTTTCATCTGGCCAGTATCGAAAGGACTAAATTGAGCACCAGAGGGAGCAGAGCATACAAGTGCTCCTAAAAGATTAATCTGCTGAATGACAGACTGGATGCCTGGAATAGGCAGGGACATAAGTAATGAATTATTTCAATCCTCTTGCCACTAAAGTTCACTGTAAGTCAGGGGAAAATGTGCAGCTGAATTTTGATAATGTGCAAAAATAAATCAATGTGGTGACTCTTTCTTCTTCTGAGCAACAATTTGCAGAGCAATTCTGCATTTTGTATATCTGTGGAAAAGCATTTCCATCCCCACCTTCCGCAGAATAAAGTGTATTACGGTATTAACATTTTAACAGGCTACTCAAAGTGATCCAAGTTAATTACCTTGCCTGGGGACAGCTTCCACAATTTTCCTTCAGCCTGTTTTCCCCATATGCATTCTGAGCAGTTAAAAATAAATAAATATATAGCCCCTGAAAGCCAGATGCGGGCGCCATAAGCCCCAACCATTCTCAGGTCCCGAAAGTATCTCCTTCATCACTGGGGTCTGCTCAATAATCTGCATTAACTCACACTGAAGAAGAAACTCTGGTGTCTTGGTAGGTGGGTATGCTCTTATACCATATAATTCTGTACACTCACTTATGTGGGTATACAGTAAATCTGTTTTTAGAGGCGGATTTTTGCCGTATACCAGTCTACACCCACCACTCTGCCTCTGAGAACAAGGCAGATTGAGGATGAAACTGTGCTGCGTCCCATTTACCTTGGAGGTCGGAAGTCGGAGCTGGGAATGACATCACACCTGAGTTAACTATGTTCCAGTACAGAAAGTTGGAAAGTCATTTAGCAATAACAGTTCTACCCAAGTTCATTGTTAGGAGTATTAGGTGATAACAATGCATTGCACTTTCTTTGCGCATACAAACAACGTACCAATGTGTCCACAGAGAGCAGTTGGACAGCATTGTGTGTACGACCAGTTTAATGAGACACAAATAATAGATAAGAGAATAATTCAGCTCAGCAAGCCATCTTGAATTCTGAGTTCACGGTTGTAGATGTTCCAAGTCGAAACTCTGACTTCAAGGGGCGTTCCAGCTGAAATTCCGACTTCTCAGTTAAAATGGAATGCACCATAATATGAATATGCATCTGTATAATGTTCCCATTTCCCATATTTTCCCAATAGCATTGAGTAGCGGTTCCTGAGCATTATTTGTAAACGATCAGATGTGAGTTGAATTCCCAGGTGGCAGACGACCTTTATACTCTTCGTAAAAGTATGCAAGTTGAATTCCATCCATTGATCGATCCAGCTATCTATCCACCATCCACCATGAGAATTCTATCCAGCCATCTGAAATTTGGGACTTACGTCATCTTATCTTCAGTTATCCAAATGCCAACTCAGCTAAGCAACTAAATCGGATATTCTTCCATAATATCCAATACAATAATAATACAGTGGCAATGGAAATTTGTAGGACTTATGAACCCAGTTCTAGACTGCATGACAGTGAGCCCAAAGGACACGAGAACAAACGGAGCACTGATGAAGCGGACTTAATTAATGGCTCCGTCAGTGAAAGAGAGCGTCGGAATGAGTGTGTTGGCCTGGTCCTTACGCTCTCTCCCCCCGTAATGTTCACGCGCGGGAATCCCGGTTGCAGCGCAAATTAAACTCTTCCATTATCGCTGTCGGGGCCGCCTGCGTGCGGTGGCTGCACTCCAGACATAATCTTAATGTGATCTAAAGCATATAAACTGTCGACACGCAGAATAGGAGATTCAGGTGAGCCGAATCTTTTTTTCCTGGAATCAGCAGCGATCCACTTTAGTTTTCTTACAGGACTTGGAGGATTCAGTGCAATACTATTATCGTAGACGAAGGTGAACTGAACTAAATGCAAATCGTATAATACATAAAAAAGAAAATGTAAAACTGCGCAAAAGATTAATTAATGGTAATATAAATATATATGCGAAAAACCGTGAACATTGATAAATAGTAGGCCTAATACATATCGTTGAATTATTCAATCTGAATACTTATTGCATACAATTTTTAATCACTGATGTCGACTTACAATATAAAAGGGGAAAATCCAAATATCAGTTTATAAGGAGTATGGATTTTGCTTCCTAAGCTTTATCATCGCAATTGTTTTGTTGGATTCGGCAGTTTGTGGGAAAGTTTTTATTTCCACTGTATTATGCCACCTATGAGAGTACATTAAATTGGCATGAGTTGGGGTAAACCCATAAACGTACCGGGGCGCCTTCCCGCTGACTTAAAACCAGCAGCGCTCCGTAGAACCGGAATTCAGCTCAGCAAACAGTTTCTTCTGATGGCAATCCACCCTTTGCGGGACTGCAGAGGAGATATTCCTGCATTTTATATAATAGGGATAAAGCTGAAGCCCCCCTCCCCCCATCCTGAAAATCACTTCTGAGAGGGAGCAAGCGAGAGAGTGAAAGAGCAATGGGGCGAGAACCGCGGGCAGATAATATGAGAAATATAGCAACCCGTCCTTACAATATTCACTCTTACTGCAAAACGTAGCGTCCCTTAAAGCGGATCTAATAAAACGCCAGTAATAATTTGTAAAAAAGAGACACGTGCATAATTATTTTTATGTAACTGCTGATTTGTGAAGAGTATGTTCTTAAGCTATATCGCTGTACTGTGGTGTATCTGAGAATCGGATTACGTTCAGCCTAAGCGGGTGCTCTTCACGGAAAGCATCTAGCATGAAGAGAAGCCTGGGGGCTTCAAAACTGGATATACTGGGACCAGTTCAATGTGTGGGAGACGAGTTGAGAGCCGGGATATGCAGCTCTGATCCCAAATCCGAAGGCATGCGATTGGTTATGGACACGGTGAACCTGGTTGAGATCCGGCCCTGGGTGTGTAACTGCTACTGTAGATAGGGGGTGTGGTGTGTGAGGAATGTGGGCTGGGAACCGAGCGGGATAATGGTTCCGTCCCAGAGGGTCACAGAAGTAGAGCACTGTACAAACCTGGACTGTTCCAGAGAAATACGCTGTCATGCAAAACGATATATAATTATAGAAAAAGAGATAACTATATGTGTAGATCTTACCAGTCAAGAGGCAGTTCTGCTATTACGCGAATTGGCTTTTCCCTGATCCCTAATAGGGACCGGTGTCTGTATAACACGATCTAATCTCGGACATGTTTACGCTTTTCGTGGTTAGTAACAAGTGGAAAAAATACACTTTATACTCAGCTTATTTACCCCGCA
Organism: Hyperopisus bebe; assembly: GCA_026777045.1. Classification (NCBI taxonomy): domain Eukaryota; kingdom Metazoa; phylum Chordata; class Actinopteri; order Osteoglossiformes; family Mormyridae; genus Hyperopisus; species Hyperopisus bebe. The sequence goes on along the minus strand of JAODJW010000007.1, from coordinate 19,015,667 downwards.
TGCTTGGATTTAAAAGTGGTAATTTTTATGGTGCAAGGAAAAACTGATTCGAATCAATAATTCACTCCAAGTGCCTGCAATACTACTGCATCGATTCAGAAACCCAAATTCGGAAGGATATCGACCAAAAGCCGAGAAAGCCGTCACAAATCAGTGCACCCGTTGCGTCAATGTTACTGCATATTACTGTAGTATTTTTTCATGTGATGATCTTATGAAACAACTTCAGTTACCTGGATCGAGTCCCATATATTATGTGGTGCAACATAAAAAAATATACAGAACACGGAGTACGCTTATATTCAAATAAAAGAAAGAAAGATAGAAAGAAATTGGACATTTAAACTCTTAAATTGATATCATGTCGATTCATTCTTTCTTTTTTGGGATAGATGTAGGCTTTCATCCCTACTACTGTCCTTTAAATGTGTCTGAGATTTGCGTTTTGGTGAAATTTCAAATTAATATAAAAAGAAGATTAAGAACGTAATGTTTTGGTTGCGAATGGATTGGTCGGTCCTTAAACCTGCCCCCCCCCCAATATCGATGTTATTTCGAGCCATGCCTGTATGCTAGTAAAATTACATCATGCTCCCTTTAATCTCGAAAGAACTGCAGATATGCCTGTGAAGCCATAGTCACCCTCTCTCTGGTAGCAACGCATTACGTGTTGTTGTGCATGCTAATAATTTACTTGCCAGTTTTAACCAATTACATTTAGTTACAATACAATACCAATTACAATAGTTTCCAAGTGTATTAGGACCACGGTTTTAGATTAGCTATTGGGTAACGTACCAGTCAAAGCACAGAAAAATAATATGTTTATAATAGGCCTATACTGATGAATATAAACATAAATTGAATGGGTCATCATTTGTGTAATTGTTGTTTTCATATTTTTTTTTTTATTATATGCTCAGGAACAAATTAAATATTAAAAACAAAATAATATTTACTTGGCTTCTGTAAAATAAATTATGAAATAGCTCATGGATGTTCTTGCTGCTATAAATATTCAGTTAAACATTGCAACGTGAAAATGTCGTTGACAACTTTACAAATAGATATAACAAAATCAATATTAGACAATGGCAAAACGGGAGCATCCCTTAAATAATAAAACTGCACAGAGATCTTTATTCATTGAAAGGCAACTCCAGTATATTTCCTGACACTGATATTTGTGGCGATTTATGCCGTAAGCCTAGCAGATGCTTGTCTGGTTACCAGGAGCGGCGTAATATTTTTAAGGGATTGCTAAAAATAGCATAATTGATAGCACTATCGATCACATCACATTTGTTCATTTTTATGGCTTATGTAATTGCAGCATATGTCCGGAATTGCTACACTACCAGGTTGTTCAGGAAGCGAATGTTCCATTCATCACCTCTTTATTTACTTGTCCAGACCCTTATTAATGAAGCAGTCAGCAATACAACAGTCAACTCAGCACCATATAAATTGGTCCAATTGAATGATAATTACTTAAAATATGTAGACAGCTTGGATGACCCCAGAAATCATCAACTGCTCCCAAAATGAGGGCTAATTTATCTTATAGCCTTTCTGAGGGTTATTCATCGTTATTTGCTTCTTCTAACCCCCTCCCTGAGAAGCGGTCATCTTCCTACCCCCTGCTTCGGCGCAGTTAATGCGATGTTGTGACGGAGCACACACATCTTATGTAGCACTTTTGCTGAGTTGTACGATTAATCATGGAGGCTGGTCTGGGAAGTGGGCGGATAGAGGAAGGGGGGGGGGGCAGGGGTGCCAGCGCCGTGGAGAAACAGTTGGCTATTCCTCTTTCCTGAGACTGTTTCAGGGCCTCAGCAGGGCTAAGGGAGGTAACATCGGTAGCTGGAGACGTGCCAGCTTTACTTTAACGGCAGATTGAGGAAAATTTCACCATGTTTCCTCACGTTAGCAACACAGGCAGAGCTCAGGGCCTATTTGTTACGTAATTGTCTTTTTTTCTAACTCTGAAAACCTTCCCTCCCACAGTGTAATAGCAAGGTAAAGACAGAAAAAATAAATGCATTATTGCAATGCCGTGTAATGTTAAATTGGCAATGAAAGGATTCTATAACTTTTCACTAATAACTACATTTCCCATGGATTGTATGCAGTCTGTTGCCCTGAAAATTTTGCCGTATCCATAGTGACAGTGCAACACAAGCGCAACCTCGCACCCCGTTTTCAATGAATATTGCATTAAACGTGTTTTGAGCCCTGCTCACAAGGAGACATGCATTAGAATGGAAGCACTTCGGTTTTCCTGGCTTGTAATGCAGGTCTGTGATATTTCAGTTGTGATTGATCTGGGACTCTTCTGAGTGCCAAAATGTTACAAATACAGTCTTCAACAAACGAGAAGCGCCCAGTGGTTTTTAATCGACGTATTGAAAATAGGCACAATGGCTGCAGAACATTATGAATAAATGGTGATTCAGAAAAAATATATATATTTATGGAGAATAAAAAGTCATTGACTGTCCCTGTCTGATTCTGCAAATATCTCCCCAATCTGTTGTTATTTTGGGGCATGCAAACACATGCACATTTCATCTCCCACAATGCCCCTCTTTGTGCTGTGCTGATCAATACTAATTGCTTTCACTTTCGCCTCCACCAGCTTGTGGCAGCAAGTCTCTTCGTTAATACAGGACGCTGGATGCTTTTTCATGTTTGGGACCAACTAAATGCCCGGCTCAGCCAAAAATCAAAATAGCAGATGCCATAAAACACATAAAAACTGCTTAATTATGAACCCACAAGACAGAATTTTGGTGTAGGGGCTATAAACCTGAACTTACAACTTTTTTGAAAGCTGAGACACGTGATGAAAAATGCTCTTTTATGTTTGAGTTGAAATCCATACTGTTCTGTTGAACGGATGGGCTGTTCGTGTATAAACACTGTTCGATATCTAGCCAAGATAGTCAGGTATGGAAGTGTCTGGAAGAGTATCAGTCATGCTAGCAGATGAAGGAACCTTTATTTTAATTTGCATCAATACGGCTGCCAAGATCCCCAGTTGAAGCTGACCTGCGGGGGTCTGGACTTCAAATGAAATGACAGCAGTTACATAAATGACAGCGATTACATAAATGACAGCCTTACACAAAGGGTGCAAATAGGCGCGCAATAGCACCAAGGGTATTGATTAAAGGAAGCTGCACCCTGGCTGTTTGGCTGCACTAACCTGTGCAAAGTTTGTTGGGAGGGAGATAAAGAATCCCATAAGAGCAAAAAGAGAATATTGGCTGTAAGCGCTACAGTCTTGCAGCTGGAAGGGATCCCGATCTTCCAACTGTCTCCTATCCATGAGGCCTGGGTGGAGCTTGCTGGCAGGCTCCGCCCACAGGCTTGTCCCAGGGCACCTCCTACTCTAAGTAGCAGCAGTGCGGGAAGCTCCTGGCAGAAGATCTGCTTCATGTTACCCATCAGCAGCTGTCTCCTTTGTGAAACAAGCAAAGATGAGGCATAGTGTGTTTCTGAGCGGTCTCACGCTACCAGAACCATGCTGTGTCACATGTAGCACATGCTAATCTGACAGGCCAGTCTTATTAATTCAAGCTAGCAACGTTACATTAGCGTAATAACAACTCGATGCAAATATCCCACATATTTTTCATTTGCTGTTCTTGACGTCCCACTGATGTCTTGAAGGAAATGCTCCACGAAAGGATCCACATTGGCCAATTAAATTTCTCGTCCGCATGAGGTTCTCGTGTATTGTGCAGCCTTCTCATTATATAAGCGGTGACTTCCTGTTCCTACAAGCCTCGCTTCCCCCAACGTCTATTACGAGCAACATCAAGTGGGCCAAGTAAACAAGGGACATTTGCATTTCAATGCTGCTCACCCATAAATTAGGCCAGTCAAGGAAGCTCGCTTCTTTGAGCATAACCATGTAGGTGACATCCTCTCGCCCTCATAAATCCCGACAAATCTGTACCGGTGGACACATCACCAGTGACGTGTCTGAAGCAAATTTACGCTGCCCATCTCCCTGATCGTCACTGTAAATCCCTCGCCACCTTCAATAAAATTAAATCTTCAATAAAACGTGCTGCCCGTTTTGGCACAAGGGCTTCATTAGCTACCATAATTCCTATTTCTGGGGCATGAATTTCTTTGAAAGACAGTCAGGACATAGATTAAAGACAGGGTTTTCCTTAAAATTGCTGGAATAAATATAAATTAATAAAAACATGGATATACTATGTCTCTATTTTGTCTATTTTCAGAACAAGCAAACATCTTGATAAAATGATCAAAACATAAGCAATGCTACATTTTAAATTTATTTTCAGACACCTTGTGTTTTTAAAATATTTGGAAATCTTTTAAACATAATAAAAATAAAGTATTAACTGTTACTAATATCAATTCTGCATGTAAAAACAAGTGGATATTTATCACTTAACATCTACTGCTTATTTAAGTTCGGAACAGCAGTGTACGTCGGAGTTAATAGCCCAGTGACGGCCACCGTTTTAGCAAATGTTTTCTGTGTTGGCATGATTTGCCTGCTGCCCCTGTGGTGTCTTCAGCTCTTCTGCCTCCTGTGCAGCGTCTAAAGGGCCCAGCGCATGGTGTTTACCGCATAAATAATTCTCTGTCTGAGTGGGAAAGGTTGAAGCATAATGTGCCCCCGGCGTGTTCCTTCCACACCTGACACTAAGACAGTGTGTCCCTTTTTTCTTGTCACCAGTTGCAGCCAGCCTGGCTGCCAGCTTCTTTCCCATGATCCTCCTTTTCAAGGAACTGCCAAGAAAGTCGCTCCCAGAGGGCCTTTGTGGGGTTGCATGAGGACGGCCCACGTGATCACTGATTGGTTAATCTAAAAACCAATCAAAATGCACATGAGGTGTCCCAGAATCTGTCTAGCAGGCTGACCCAAAGTACAGTTCCTGTTTAAGTGCAATGTTTTGCCTAAAGTGAGTTAATAGTTTAAGCAAATTAATAGCTTAAGTGAAGCATTTTTACATTTTGCATGCCAGGGAAATGAAAAACTATATATTAATATATATATATATATTAGCTGTTTATGATTATTTTTTTTTCTGTGAAGTGCTGTTTACTTGGTATTAATCATATTTTTTTCTTTGGAAATGAGCACTTATATAAAGAGTATAACACTGGAATCAAAGTGTATTTTTTATGCATGAGTGATCTTTAGAAATTGACCATGATACCGCCTTGTGACTGTGGTACTTATACACCTTTACACCCACTTCATTATCTCAGGTTTGAAGACCATCGCTTGATGGGACTCATGACTCAGCGCTGATCAATGACGGATCGATTCCCGGCTCGCCAGCAGGCAAGATCCACCGATCCATCAGCAAGATGCTCCCGCTGGGGGGGGGGGCTCTGTGTGTCATTAAAAGAGGGCCACATCCAGTGACGAGAAGCAATTGAACTGGGTAACGGCCCAAACGTTTAGATGGTAGCCGAATGGGTGGGTGGGTGGATCACTGACTGACATTCACTTACGTACAGATCGCCCAGAGCCATGATGAGGAACCATAAGTGGACTTGAGGAATCTTCTAGAAAAAAAAGGCAACCCCTGATTTCAGGCAGATATTCCATCCATGAAGTCTCGAACAATCTGAAACAAACATAAAAGCTACAACAATCACCCGGGCTTGTCCGCACCAGCCCCTCTCCCACAGGTCTTCGTTAGTGTTGATTTCCAGCACAGGCGTGTATCGAAGGGGGATGTGTACTGAAATGGGTGGTGCCATTTGGGGAGGTGGTTTGAAAGCGGCTGCATTCCTGTCTGTACTGCTCCGTGGTGGTGGGGGACATTTGCGCTTAGCAAAGAGTTTCTTGCTGAGCTGGTCCACAGTGAAATTGGCACACAAGATAGCTATGCAGAAAAATGTCCTACTATCTGTACATGCTGATTTACCGTTTGAGGCTCAAAATACATGCACCTTTCTACGGAACAGATGATGTCATAATGTAGACCCTGATGACATCATTTGCCTTTATCCCATTCAGGCAGCATGCTGCACCCCCAGGACAGTCAGGGATAAAGGCCTTACTCAAAAGTGATATGATTAGTCTGCTAGTGTTGGGATTTAAACCCATAACCTTCCAGATACATGAGGAGATTCCTAACCCACAGAGTTACAAACGACCACAACCAAGGCTGAAAAGTCAGCTTTTAGGTATCAGGGAAGCAAAAAAAACATCTAGTTTTTCTTGTGTTAGATGGACTTTTATGTTCGCATCCAGACTTGCCGAAAAGAAAGTGTCAGGCACCCCTGGATTTCGACAATTTCCTAACTGCTTACTTTCATGCTCTGCTCTTACTAAGAAATCAAGGCGATATTGTGTTAGTGGTGCATTGGGGCCCTTCGAATTCGCACTCGTTATCCTGTTTCAGATGCTACCTTGTGGTTCACCGCAGGCAATGGCTGCAGAATCAGAGCACCTTGCAAATGGCAAGAAAGAAGAGGTGTGACACACGATTTTTAGCGAAAAGATTACGCTGTGTAAAATCCTTTTCCCCCGTTGTGTCCGCTGTTAGGTCGACGTTGCTGAAAATGACAGATTGGACTAGGCATGGTCTCGATTTTATGGAGAAGACAGATCCTGTTTATTGTAGAGACCCTAGAGCAGTTGTGGGACAGGTTCAGTTTGGATCATCAGCTTCCCTGAATTATGTTTCGGAAGTTCGAAAGGCCTCTCCGTGTGTCTTACATAGTCAAAATGGGGCAAATTTAAATTGTTAAATGAAAAAAGTGTTTTTGCACGTAATGGAGCTACCCGATTGGATTCTACCCCATTAGTCATATGTTCCAAGTGACTGATCTTTCTGATTAGTCATCGCTCTCCATCCTCATCATCGCCTCAATTAACTTGACTTAAAAACAGCAAGAATCCTTGTCTGTTGCATTGTCAGGGTAATAGAAATTTTAATCTCGAACCGTGGCACATAAGCGGCAGATTAATGAGGGTGCTCAAGCACAAGAGGCGTGGGCATGCGTCCAAATATGGCACTGCGCTGACAGCATGTGGCCAGTGGAGGCAGCGGCGAGAGTCCATCCCTAACAAACTGGCTTTGCCGTTTCCCACTCCATGCTGGGAAAGCGAGTCTGATGGCAAAACTGAGCCAAGATGGTGACCAGAGGGAAATACACCTCTCATTTTGATGCCTCATGGACATTGTAAGTATTTGCTTGTATAGAGCTGCTGATGAACATGAAGGATTGGGGGGGGGGTGCTACTGTCCATCAATGGATGGGCCGACTATGATTGTTAGTGATAATTTACTTCTCCTGGCACTGATTTGCCCCCAACGTAGCTTTAACTGAGGTCTGGAAGCTAGCTGAAGATTTACAATTTTATTTAACAGAGACTTTCATACAAAGCAACATGCATTTTTTGAGAAAGCAGGACTTTACGTTCCACTCTACCGACCCAGGGCTTTGAACTAACAACCTAGTGATTGCAGGTATAGTATCTTGACCCACACACCGCCCAAGACTCTGATTTTCCTTACTTATTTTTTTCTTGTTCCCCCTTTTGTTTGAGACACCTCCAGCTTAGTTTCAAATGGCACCTCTACTCTCATGTTTTCTACACCTGATGTCTGGCCTACCTGATTCCTACCACCTTTGCAGCACAAGATCCTTCCCCCGCCATTCGCTGCCGAGCTTCTTGTAATGTTATCCTTTTCATTTTCCTTCCTCAGAGATACAATTTGTTTTGGGAGACTGCAAGAACAAAAAAAATCACAGTAGCCGTAGATTAGCAATAAAGCCGACATGGATGTATCGCACAAGCTAAATAGGTGGAAGAACGACTTCAGGCACTGCCAGAGTAAACAGTGAAGCGATGTGATGACAGCACACTGAAAACTTGGAAAAACTGCTGTTTGCTTAGCCTGTGCTAATTTTCTTTGGCTCTTTGTTACATAATACTTTTAATGAACCTTTTGTGTCTTCCTTGAATTTTTATTTATGTCACTTTTGTAAATTTAAAGTTGCAATTCCAAAAAAAGGAGGAATTCATCATTTTCTGCCCGAATGCCCAGCTGTTTTACTCTAATCAACAATTAGGAGGTTCATTCGGTAACATGTCTACCTAAAACTGACATGGAGAGCATTGTTTTGGCAATTTGTTTGGTTACAGCTGGCTGCCTGCGGAAGACACACTGAGCGCCTCCCCTCCGCTCGCCGCCAGAGTCGGCCATCGACTCATTAAAACCCAAGCGTGCCCAGACAAAGCGAATTTCAAGGTTATCGCTCTCTTCTCTCCCTCGTTTTATTCGCCAGGAGTCGGGTTAATGGTTATCTGCGGAACTTTGATCTCCTTTGTGTCTCCGGGGAGACGGCTGGCGGGAGCACGACCTGCTGCTGAATTAGAAGCAGGAGGCCGAATCGCGCACACGGGGGTGTTCCGGAAGGTTCCGGGATTAGTGCTCGGTGTTGAAAGGAGGACCGGTTTGCTCACAGGCCTCTTTATCATCTTCACGTCTGGCCTGAAGCTCTGTGCTTAATATTGACCACGAGCACAAGCGCTAATGCATGCTGACTGACACGTGCAATGATTTACCTGGAAGGTCATTCCGTACGAGACATTGAAACAGACTTGCAGCTTCTCAGAATCACTGACGAGCCTTTCCGCTCTGACACGTATGAATAGCCCTTTCCCAAGGTATCCCAGGCCTGGGTTGGAAGCCGCCGATTTACTTTTGAGAGGATATTCAAGTGAAATCAAACAGGGAAACTGTGGGGCCACCAGAGGCATCCTGAACTGACACCAGGTTTGGGTGCCTGCGTGCTGCAATGTGACGGCGTGTTTGTGTCAGTCATGCTCAGACTGTAGGGTGAGAAAACAGTGAGGGGGGGATCAATGGCGTAAATGGACACCAGGATGTGTGACTTCACCAGTGTAGCACTTGTGCGCTTTGGGGTTAAGAAAATGATCCAGACGCAAGCAACGCTGGAGCCGCATTTTCCCGAAAGAATCTCGGTCGGCGGGGAGCGTTCTATCAGCTGACAGAAATTGTTCATGTCCTATTATCTTTGTCGAGAGGAGGAATGAAAAATAATGGTTTCTGGATGGGGGAGATGAATGGCTTTTATTTCATTGTCTGCTAGGTCACAGTAGGGGAACCCAGAGGACTGGGAGAATGCACAGTGTCCTGTGTCTGACCGTACCTCTCCCCTACCAGACACAAGGACAGCTTTTCAAGCCCACATTTAGAGCAGCAAAGGTACCTGTTTCCTATGAACACGTTGGCTTTGACTATGCCTGTAACAATGCATTATATAATAATGTAGCAGTACGTAATAACTAAACAAAATGTATGATTTTATATTGCAGCATTATCCTATTATTATTATTATTATTATTCAATTTGTTACATTCCATTGAGTTATTACATAATGCGATGTTATTACATTATGCATTGTAACAATGCTGGCCATGCATTTTGTTTCAGGCATTCTCACCATTAAAGATATCTGCATGCATAGTGACATAAGAGAGACTTTTGGCACTCTGGCGCTCTGTGCTTAACCTTTATGTCTCTATCCTTTGACAATGCAGGATACGGTAGATTGAGCCCTGAACTGATAACATAGCATTTTCCCTCCCTGTGTTAGTGCGAGTATTGTATACTAGGTTTTTACGGCAGGAAACCTCCTTTTGTGAGGGCTGTGATGCCTGATTGGACCTTTGTAGGCTTTAACAAAAGCCAGAATATAAACTTTTATTGTGAAGTTTTCAACTATGTAGGGTGGATATCCACCCTGGGAGAGGTCGTTGCAATAAAGAGTAGGAGAGCAGGTAGACATGATGAAACAAACCAGCAGGAGAGAGCTGGCCCAATATTTTGTGTGAGATCATATCAAAACTTGACTGATGTCGCTGTGAAAACTGCAATTCTTCTGAGACATCTGAGTAATAAAACAAATAGAGCAAGACAACATGATTGGCTAAGTGCTGTTTTTAATGGGAGGGTAATTTTAATATCAGAACAGAAATTCATTGACCAAAGCTTCATGAGCTGGCCTCCACTTTATTTCAGAAGTTCTAGAAATGTGACAGAGTACGCGAGTGGGGTGAGCCTCTTCAGGGGCCGTTGCAGAATCCAGGAAAGTCAGCAGAATGGAATTCCACAGCGGAGCCACAAAGCTACAAGAACGACAGGCTGGGTGGAGAACATACGTGATGGAGACATGATGGTGGCTAGGTCTCTGACGGGGAACCGAGTGCCTTCAGAAGAACCACAAGACTAAAACTAATTACGCGCCAAACTCCTGAGGAAATCAGTCTGGTGCTTCCAAGAGGAAAATGAAAAATACAAAACAATTAAGATACCTTTCCCTGTAATGTGAGCTGACATGGAGGGGCACGTGTGTGTTTGTGTTTGTTCTGTGCCTTGGCGGCTCCGATGGCTGGGTGTATTACCGACGCGTCGCCGGAGTGCTGCTGGATTACATGAGGGCTGCAGCACGCATTCGCCTTCAGCCCCATAACCCAACAAGTTAGCCTCAGGCTACAACGCATCAAGGAGAACCCTGGGCTGGGCAAATGCTAAGGAATGCAAATAAGCGGACTAGACTGATTGCAGATGATCGGATGAGTCATGGGGGCTTCTGGCCCGTTGAACGGTCTCGTCTCTGCTAATTAAGGCGCTCCCTCCAGGCCCTATTACCTTTGTTTGATGCCGGTAAACAGACCCAGTTGTTCCTCTGAGTCCACCCACGTGTAAGTAGACAGGAAAACCCTGGCAGGCCCGGGATGCTGAGATGTGATGAAAAGGCGTCATGTGGTCCGTCAGCACCACTGCCTGGAAGGGCTGCTTCAGGTAGCGTCTGTTAAAGAAGTGTTTTGATTGAGGGACTACGCTGGTCCCCCGGATCACAGAGCGCAGCTATGATCGCCAACCAGCGAATGAGGGCTTTTCAAAAATAACTTTAATGGGATTTGTTAATGGCATGGCGTCGGGGAAAGTGCTGTGCTGGGCCGCGTGAGCGTGACATGAAAACGGCAGGCGAGTTCATTTCACAAGTACGAGCAGCAGAGGTGCCGCGGGATGCCAGTCGGGGCCTGAACAGAGAGAAGCAGAGACAGGAAGTGGCTCACAGGATGTCAGCGGCAGGGTGACGTAAAGTTATGTCAGGAACTCCAAGTAAAGTGAAAAATTAATCAAATCTTTTTACCCTTCTGTCTTTCCATCCATCCATCCACCCATCCATACTCCTGGGGGAGCAGCATTTGGCTCAGCAGGATAAATCTCTGTGCCCGTGACCAGAAATTCACTGGTTACTTCACCCTTAAGTGAGGCCCTTATCCCCC
>JAODJW010000007.1:18973713-19004321 GCA_026777045.1 Hyperopisus bebe | reverse complement strand
CGGGTTACTTGACCCTTAAGTGAGGCCCTTAACCCCCCCCCCCCCGCCCCCCCCAGCTCCATGGGTGCTGCTGCAGGCTGCATGCGTGTGTCAGTGTGTCATGGAGAGCAAGATGGGGGGGGTGAAAGGAGAATTTAAATGAAAAGGCCCATATTACTCTTCACCTGGTTATTATTATTAATCACTTATTCTATCCAGTATTGGTTTATTTAATAAATGATACTTATTTTTAAAATCTAATAAAGATATACTTACGTTGCACGTGAGGCGATTGTGCGGATGGCGTCTCGCTGCAGGAACGCGAACGCGCCCTCCCCTCCGGGTGGTCCCAGAGCTGCAGATGCATGTCTTTCCCCCTTTATCTGCAGTTCCTTCCCCGTCTCCACCCTCTGTGCTTATCTCCCCCTGTCATCCATAATGGCGGCACCGGAGCGTGACGGACGGCCGCTGTCCGGGGTGCTGAAGCTGCCGCTCGCTATCCGACACGCTCCTAGCCCTCGCGACACAGCACTTTAGCGTATTTCTCATTATTTTCAGTAGTCAGCATAAGGGGCTAATCAATGCCGCATATTTATACGATATAAAATCAATTAAAAACCACACTTTATTTACAATATCTTGCAAATGTGTATCCATATCACTCGCAATGGTGTCTAACAAAATTTATTGTTCTGCATAATGAGGCATAAATTATTTTGGCAGGCTGGCTACCCTTCCGAAGATATTGACCAGCCAATATCCATGTAGCCAGTTTTACAAAAGAATTGTGCGCAGCATTTAAAATCGTTTGCCTTTCTTTATCGATTAAGTGATAGCAGTTCACTTTGACTGATGCCTGTTTGCACCAATCATTAACTGGATACCCTGTAGTCCCGCCCCTGACACAGTCCCAACTAAGAACTCTAGACATGCATTCTGACATATGTGAGACAGCGTGCTGTCACATGGGGTAGCTTAAACTGCAGTGAGGTTAGCTTTCTTTTTTGTGATTTTTACTATCTATTCCTTGGGGGCCATTTGTGGCTCAGTGATCAGCTGCACCTACGATTGGAAGTGATGTCACCGTTGGGCCCTTGATGATGGCCCTTAACCTCTAGTTGCCCTAGGGACTGGCTGCCCCTGCTTTCCCAAACATGCATGGCATTCTGGGCATATGCTTAACACACACACACAGATATATATATATATATATAATGCAACATGTAATGTACTATTTAGAGGGCTTATGAAGGTACTCGTTAAATATCACAAAAGCTAAGTAGATGGGTTCATGAACAGCTGTTAGTGCCGATAATTTAAAGAAGCAGCAATAATTGTCAAATTTTGAGTTTTCTCACATCATGCTCTATTCCTATGAAGACGGAAAACACAGACTCTGTAGCAGTAAAATCTCTAGCAGTAAAATCCACATAAGAATATGCATGTATGCAAACATATGCAATGCAATAAATATTCATTAAACATGGTTACTGAGGAGACTGAAGGGTATTGCATAGTGAAACTGTTCTTTAAACTGTGTTATAAACTGGGGTACCCAAATAAATCTCTGAGCATTCACTCTCATCATGCTGACAATTTAATGCTGGTTTCAGTTAAAACACAGGGGAAAAAATGTATGAAGGAGAGCATATTAATGTTAATATAAATATTAATATACTTTCTCCAGAATACATTTTTCATGTAGACCTACATTCGACATGAGAAAACCAGGCTTGCTCGCCTTTCAGTTCTGTTGAACAGTTGACTTTCTGCAGTAACGAAGGGTTTTAATTGTTATAATTGTTTTTACTGAAAGATATATGCATGTTTTCTGAATCTGTTCAGCCCATCTGACTTAAATACAGAAGGAGAAAAGTTGCAGCTTTTGAATAAAACGGCTACTGATACATAAACAATCTGGCTGTGTTTTATTTTATTTTTTAGTTGAGTGAAAAATGCATACTATGGGCGCCGTCGTTTTCTGTCCTCTCTTCAATTGTTTTATTTATCGCTCCCATGTTAGATTCAATCAGTTTCTATCAGGCAGACTGAGGAGTGGAAACACAATAAATAATACATCCCATAATCATGTTTACCGAGCCGAGAAGAGGCCCATCATCCGCCACCATGGTAATTTCATGAAAGCGCGCCGGGAGGGAGTGAGGTAGTGAGCACGGCTGGGGAGTGACCGAAGGATGGGACCTGGGTTCAAGTTTAAGGTCACACAAAAAAGTTTTAAAAAGTTTAACTGTTTTCATTCAAAAGTCAAAGGAGGATGGAAAACAAACTAAACCTTTTTACACTTCAACATTAATCCATCCATCCATTCATCTATCATCCATCATCCATCCATCCATCCGTCTGTCTCTCCGTCCATCCATCTGTCTTCTAATTGCTTATTCTGGTTGGGGTTTCAAGCTGCAGTATTTATTTAATACATTGTAATCAGTTTAAAATATATATATTAAAGGTATACATTACAATATACATTGGCCAGCTGCAACATATTGGTTCAGGTTACTTGTTGATTGAAATATGACCATGAGCAGATGGTGTGGACAATGTGGTGTTTGTAAGTGCTGTAATGTTAGACATCCTGCCCATGTTAAATCCCTTCCCACAACATGAAATTCCAGGACCTATTGTTTTACGCAAACATTGAAGTTGGCTCTTTGTTATTAGGTTTCTGATGACAATACCCTGCTCTGCCTTTCTTCAGGACAAGTAGAGAAGTATAGACCTGGGTAATAGGCTCTTCTAAAGATGAATTTGTCAAATATGAATGAGCCACTGTGTGAATGTATCTTCTACATGTGTTTTCTCTCAGCCAATGAGATTTTAAAAAGTATTGCAGAGTTTAAGATCATTGGTCGTCCCCAAACGTAGTGGACTCCATTCTATAAGCAGCTAAGGACACTTAAATGCTTGAGATACATGGAGTTATTCATGACCCCAGTCACTGTGTTGTACTTCATCAAGAATCGCCTGGTTCTATTTAACTAGCAGAGTCACACGGTTCATGGTTTATTGACAAGAGGGAATCCCTAGTCAGGATTACAGGGACAGCGTGGGAGAAGCATGAAACCAACAAAGATTGTTCAGGAGGGAAAGAAGAGCAGAAATGTAACTTAGGGATTAAGAAGTTGTTACAAAGTTCGGCAACTCCTGCATAACAGAAGTAATAGAGTGAAATGGGAGTTCAGACCTGCATCTGGAAAGGTTTTCTGAAGCTGAACAACATACACAACAAAATGCACCCCAAAGTCAAACTCAGCCTTGGCCACTGCTGTTGGATGGATGGACTCACCACAGTTTTAGCTTATACAATAGTGACCCAGTCTGATAAAATTTCATATAGGTACACAATAACGGCATTGATTGCCAGTCTATCAAGGATTAAGGAACACAGCATACACACTATATATAAACAATGTATATATAATGACAACATACTTAGCAATTGCAAAAGGATATACGTAAATTTGCATTCTGCTAACAGCGTGTTGCAAAGAAGCTGTCTATGAAGAGCATTGGACTATAACAATTGATCTGTAACTCGTACTAGAGGGAAAATTTCTATAGAAATGCTATGCTAGGGCTAACATAGCCTGAAGCCTTTCCATCAGGAAATGTGTATCAGATTCCTCACCTCGGTGGGGAATTCCATCCCATAGCATCTCAACTTCCTGTTTGTAGTCCTCCACTTCCCGTTGAAGCCGAGCATTCAGATATGGGAATATAATGTTTGAAAGACAACCCAACACTTACCTTCCTGTAAACAGCATTTCTAGGCTTCGGGCCAGAGAAGCACTCATCACAATCGTGCACGGAAGTGACTGGAGACAGGATATCAAAATCGTGTCTTACGTTGTCATAATTGTGTTGCATCCTCTGGCTTTGTGCAGGTGACGGGTCATAAGTGGATCGGAAGCTGGTTTACATTCAGCCCCAAGCACTCAAACATTAAGCTCGACTTACTCTTTCCCTGGCTGGAATTATTGAGTTGTCCCACTCAAATGAGACAGCCGGAAAACATGCATGTAGACCGGCTGGATCGGAAGTCTACCAGACTGAACTGACCATGCAAAAACAAATATGACCAATAAGTATCATTCCTGTCAACAAGATGAATATACACAAATAAGACTTGAACACTTGATGCACTGTTATTCTCTCATGAATATTTTCAGACATATCCCACCTGCCGGCTAGGCTTGGGTACGTGTTTCGGTAATACCGCATACCTTGGTTCAAAAATACCCGATCCCCCGCTCAAGAAATTTCATGAAGAAGTGCCAGAATAGCTTGGAAACGTCAAGTAACACGGTATAATTACTGGATGATATGATGGTATTAAGAATTTGTTATTGACCAAGCCTACTGCTGGCTTGGGGGGGGGGGGGGGGGGCAGAAAAATCTGGGTGGGCTTGCTGGTGGTAAAATTTTCTGACTGGGCCTAGAGGGTGGCGGTTCAATTTGCCAACCGAATGGGGTGGGGGTTACGGCAGTAAAACTTCTTGCCGGGTAATTTTACCGCCACTGTATAGTGGAATGACAGATTCCGGGGCATTATGCATCATTTGCGGGTGTCAGGGAGGTGCTTCCGGGAGGGGTTGATGTTGGAACGTTAATCATATTCTTCGCCTCACTCTTAGATTAATTGAGCAGATTTGGCGAATCTTCATATAGGCTTCCCATTGCACTGATGACGTAGGTGCTGAGATGACGGCCTTCAGGCTACGTCCGCAGGTCCCCCTGTTTGCAGCGGCCGTGACTCATAGCCCAAGCCTTTTGATGGTCCGCAGGTCTTTAACTCGATTGTTTTAATTAGGGTCGAACGCAATTACACAGCAGGTAGGAGACTAAATCATCCGGAAGAGAATGAAAGACTCAGGGTTAACGGTGAAAATGGGATTAATTACAAAGGTGGTCAGATCTTCAGCTGGAGCTGCTGTACATATGCGTCACAGCGACTGGGTTGAGTGGTTCAGGGTCTGGGACTTTAAAGAAAAAATGGGAACTGCCAGAATCCTCCAGCACTTCTGAAAAAGTACAATTAATACACAGAGGCAAAAATAGCTATAATGAGAAAGCATCTATAGAAAATAAATAGTGTAAACAGTGTTATGAGCACTACACATGCTGTAGTGATCCTGCCCTATACCATCCAATTATTTGAGATGGTCTATTTCACAAGACATGGAGATCTAAATCAGGGCATGGGCATTAGGAGTCCACTGTACACTAAAACAGTAACTAGCCACTGCAGATCTGCCATTAATAACAATGTTAGAAGCAAAATGAACAAATTGATGTTCATATATTTCTTTACATATATTCTTGAGGTTCCGCTGTGGTGCTTGTTGTGCTTCTAACATTCACACATGGGACTTATGCGCGGTCGTTTCGAATTCCACACTGTCACCACATCGTTAACTTCCATCTGAGATCGTCACACGAGTCTGGCTTTATTGACCCTTGTGAAGGGTGCCCTTGGATGGAAATCCCCGCTGCAGATTACAGAGGGGACCAGACCTTGGTCACGGGATCACAATGCGCAGCCACGAGTGCCTCCGGTTGCTCAGGAGTGATGGACTCGTGGCCGGAAGTCGCTCGCGATGGTGACGAACGCCACCTGCATGCTTCATAGTGCGTGTGTCTGTCTGTATAATGGCATTCACGCTGACGTAACCTGCAATGGGTGCCGTTTCATTCGCCGCCTAACTATTTTTAGAACTCCAAAAGGTAATTCTTTTTAGAGAAGCCCAGTGTTGCATAATGCAGCATGACATCGTAAAACTGAAATATTGCAAAATACATAGCTAAAAAGCAATCTACGCAAAAAAAAAAAAAAAAAAAACTCTACAAGACAAATTAAATCAATTGGTGGACTAATGTAGGAATAATCCATTCATCCATCCATGGATGCTACATTTTTATAGTGATTTTCAAGCCAAAACGCTTTACAGAACCAACGGGGAGCCTCTACAATCGCCACCACTGTGTAGCACATACCTGGTTGATACGACGGCAGCCATTCTGCACCAATACTGTAGGTAAGGTGGTGAAGCTGCTGGAGTGAATTCACCAGTTAGATATAGGGGATGATTAGGAGGCCAGATTTGAAAGGGCCACAGTGGGCAAATTTAGCCAGGACATCAGGGTACCACCCCTGCTCTTTTTAAAGATTCCCAAGGATCTTTTATGACCTTGGGACCATGGTCTTACGTCTCATCCAAAGGACAGTATCATTTTTACCGCACAGTGTCCCCATCACTGCACTGGGTCATTGGGAACCACACAGACCACAGGATGGGCTAACCTGCTGGCCACCCCAACCCAGCTTTCCTAGTTGGTCAAGTACTGGCCAGACCTACACCTGCTTAGCTTCAGATGGATTACCCAGTCTGATCTGTAGGAGTTATGGTGGTATCCATCCATCCATACATCCATCCACCCACTGATTTTTTATATCCCAGAAATCACAGACCTGGATGGGAAGCCAGTTCATCAAGGTATCCACAAACAGAGTAATTTAGATCCACCAATCCACCTAAACCACATATCTTTGGGAGAAGTTTGGAGAGAAACTGGATGACCTGGAGAAACCCAGGCAAGTGTGGGGAGGTAGGGATGGGAGTTTAACCCACCCCCCCTGCAGTGTGATGCCCCACGACTACCTGGGAAGAAGCAGGCAGCTATACAGTCACTTACAGAATATTAAACATCAGCAAACATCAGCAGACTCCCCCACCCCCCCATGCCGCTACCTTGTAACAACGCATTATGCATTATGTAGTAACTCGACAAAATGTAACAAGTTTTCAACACATAATGCAATGTCGTTACATAATGGGTTGTTACACAGCTCTTGTCTTTGTAAATTATGCATCTCAGCCACACCAGTGTGCAATAGGATCCATTGTTCCAACCATAGTTCTGCTATTTGCACCTATTTGATATGCTGCATTGATTCCATTATGCACTGTTACTGACATACATTTCTGTTCTCATACACGATGTGTATATTGTACTTTTCTATGTCTATCTTTATTTACTTGTCTATGCATATTGTATATGCTGTACTGCTGGCTGGGCTGCTGCTAAGTCGCATTTCACTGCTCTATTCACAGGGAAGATAAACATTCTTTTCTTATCTTATCTTGGACAGATGGACAGATAGACAATGCGAAACTCAAAGCGCATAGCCATCGCCAGCAGTGTTCTGGTGTAACTGATGTTTGTGGTCACGTTTGCATAACATTCACTTAACATCCCAACAGACGGTCAGAGGAAAACAAAATGGAGCTGAAACCCAGCCCTGGGAGACCTTTGGCAGTAGGACTCGGAGTCCAGCCCCCAACTGCTACCGCGCCACCGTCTACGAGATAGAAAAAGGCGGGAATCTCCTAAGCAGAGCTTATAAATAAACCCTCTTCACCGCGGCTGAATGATTTATGTTTTGCGAGAGAAGCCGTCTTTTGTATTTAAATGCTTTGTGGCCCCCTCCCGGATGCCAGCGAGTGAAATCCAAATAGGGAGCCCCCCCCGCCCTCCCCAGAAGACCCAGCGAACGACTGCCACTTTAAAGGCATTTTGTTCTTTTAAAATATAGGCACTGCAAACAAATCTGCAGGGACTTATCCTGTGCGAATCACCCAGGCGCAGTAGAATGATTACATGACAAAACATTCCCCCTGCGACGAAAATAGAGCCTCCTGCTTTTTCTCTGGCTTCAGCAGCAAGACCTGGGCTTTGAATACATGGCATTATTATCACGCCGAATACCCATGAATCCAGGTACCCACTGAGGAATATAATGGGAGAAAAGGCAGAGCTTTAAGATGTTTGCAGGTCTGCCGTTAATGACGGCTAACGAATCGTTTTATATGCCAATTTTATTGCGGCATAGTGACTAACATCCTGAAATTTTTAACCAGATTTTTGTAGATTCAAAGTTAAGGGAGGCTCTGCCTTATAGGAACTGCTTCAGAAAAATTGTTTTGGGGGTTTGGGGGGAGAAGGGTGATGTGTCAGGAGAGGAAAAAGAGACAGAAGACAAGCCCATTCATTCACTTCATCCATCTATCTATCCATCTTATTTAACACTCATCTAGTACAGGATTGTGGAGAGCCTCCAGGCTCTCTGAGAAATTACAGGACACAAGGCATGGTACATCTTGAACAGGATATGCGTTCATCACAAAACTCACATACAAACATGCCCTGTGGCCAATTCAGAGATTCTAATTAGTCAAACCATGGCCTTAGACTACGGGAGGAAACAGGAGTACCTGGAGGAAACCCTTGCAGTACTGGGAGGCCAAGCACACTTCTTTTACTTCCTGTGTAGCTTTTCACCAGTAATTACTAATGGAGTTATGGCCTCCCCATCCCAAGGACCTGCTTTTGTTTTCCTGTATGTTTCCCTTGGGCTGAAACAAATTGGCAGTGTTTCATTTAATTTTCTCCGCTGCTTGGTTCATCCTGCCTGGGCTCCCCCTCCCGAATTAAGTCCCTATTCCTTTCTACCATGTCAGCCTCCCGTGATTCCGTTAGCCGTCCTGCCCGGAGCAGGTCTCACCACATTGCATTAAAGTGTCATAGCTGTCCACTGCTTACCGTCTATTTAAAATTCCGGAATGTCTCCCAAATTAATTGTTATTGTCATACATGTCATAGCCTTCTGCTTTAATTGCCTGTTATGCCGAATAACAATCTAGAATTTAATTTTGTGACCTGCTAAACTGACTCATTTGAGAAATTGACTGGCCAGTTGTACAAGGCTCAAGGACAATTTGAATCAAAGTCACATTTTGAATATTATTATTATAAGGTACTGTCAAGTCAACGTAGAATTTTGCTGACCATATGGATGACAATCCTCTAATAAGCTCTGTCTCTTCATTTATTTTTGCTGCAAATATAGATGTGTACAAATAATATTAATTAAAGAAAATAAAACCATTTTGCTCTGAGTTATATTTTTAAGAGGTCAATCATTGTAGAGGTGTCTTCACTGTACAACAACCAATGGACAGAATGCCACTAATTAATTTCGGAGCTGCATCCCTGCACCTTTGTCTAGTGTTTCATGGGATGGTGATTCTGCTTTTTATGAACACATGGTGTAATTAATAAAAGTGCATTATGCTGCCTGTTAAAGCTCACCTGTCCTGGCATCTCAATTCATCACGATTAATTCCAGCAAACGGGAACAATATGCTGCTTCATCATTTAATGTGAGCGATGATTTATGAACGCAGAGATTGGCGGTCGGCGTTCCGAACATGACGTATCGCTGGGGCTGTGGAGGGGACCGGCTCCGCTGGAGCGTAGAGGGAGAGGCCGTGCTATTGGTTAATTCCTGACTCGCAGACCGTGACCACCTCCATCGACCGATGGACATGGCAGGGCCCGGCACGTGCCGATATCTCCTTGGTTGGTGGGCAGATATGCGACAGGAAGTGTACTGTGTGAAAAGATAACCCTGTGTTGTCAGCGGCGTGGGGGCGTGGGGTTACGGACACTAGTGGGGTAAAATTTGCAGCATTTTTCACCAGCGGCATATTACCTCCTCTCTCCCCTCCCCCACAACTGATAATTAGATTAATGAAGATCCGCTTCAAAGGTAATTAATTAGGAAGTTTCCGGCGATCATTCTTCGCACGTACGGCCCGCTTCGTTCCGGGGCCCAAGCCCGGATAATGAGCCTGCCATCGTCCCCCACCTGCCACCCCTCACAATGGACAGATCCTATCAAAGTTGTTACCGTCAATAGCGCCATATAATACCCAGCCGACGGCATGTGGAGCACTCAGCAGAGTGCCATTAGCCCTGCGTGATGACCAGGCTGCTCCATCTCCCCAAGCTACGGGGTCAGCAAATTGGGAGCATTATAAACACATGATCTCGGGGCGACACAGGGGCCACAGAGTAACACCGCACACCTGTGGGCAATTCAGCCAGTAGGGGGAGATGGACACTAGAGACATAGGCAGATAGATAGATACATAGATAGATACATAGATAGATAGATAGATACATAGATAGGTACTTTGTTAATCCATATGGGTTTCAGGGTTATAGTAGCAGAACACACATTTATACAGTAAAAAAGACATTTAGACACTACTAGACAGTAACAATACATAATAAACTACAATACACAGTAACAGTACAAAGAATGTCAGAGAATTCCGTAGTAATGGCTCAGAAATAAATAGAATTGCACAGTGGGTTGTACAGTGCAAGCATGGAAGTAGAAGCATGAAGAAGGAATTTGATGATAAAGGTTATCTGATGGGCTTGTATTTATGATAAACATTCCTCACGACACTCTACAAAAGTCTACATGAAATGTATCTGAGACGAAACGCAATAACTCTGTGCCTATATTCTTAGGTAACTGGTTTGGACCACCTTGTTTGATACTGTGACTTTTCAAAGATTGTTTTGGACTCACTTTGTTCTGTATGGTAGTCTCAAGAACTAGATCAAAACTCACCTGTTCAAAGACATATTGGCATGGACTGGTCTAGGTTGAGGGCCCAAAATGATATGCTTTCATGGGGCCCTTAATCTCTAGCGACACCCCTGGATGTGATACAGCTTCGCTACTGTTACCGTGACACTCTTTTCCGCTGGAACATTCCGAAGGCGCCTCGTGAGTTATGCTCACTATGATGAGCTGAAAGATTCATTCTCTGCAGAGTCACTAATGTCACCCCCTCCTAAACCCTGCCGTTCTCCTCCTGACCATTACCCTCATCATGGCGAGCATTACCCAGCATACCCAGCGTGGCGGCTTAGAGACAATTTATGTTCCACTTCAGCGTTCTTCAAGGGGACAACTGAAATATCAGACATTAATCTTTCTCTTCCTTTCACGCGCCTTTCACTGGCACCTTTATGGGTTAAATGATATGTTGTTTTTATTGGCAGGGCTGCAGTGCACCTTTTCATCTGAAATTTATTCTGGAAACTTTAATACCTGACAGCAATGAACACTGACCCAGAGCTTAAAACCATTCAAAGCCCCTTAGACCTTAAGAGCCCTACATCAATGAACAAGATTCCACTGAATTTAAAGTAATTACAAATATCTGTGTTAATACTGATGACAGTTTACTTACAATAATTAAAAAAACAGATAAAACAAACAAGTACCCAATCAAGGTAGCAAATTAACCCGATACTGTGTCAAGCTGAGGAATTAATTTCTTCTGATGTGACGCTTAACATCACATGACACACATTCTGTTATTTAAAACAGAACACAAACATTCAGTCAAGGAACTTTTGCAAATCACTTATAATATTCCATTGTATGTGAATGAAATATAAATGCGTTTCATGCTGTAAGTTCCGTTCGGCAGTCCAGCTTTCAGAGTGACATTTCATTCCATGGTTCCGTAAACTCCGTGTCGCCGTATAGTCCACCGATGTCAAATAAAAATAAGCTATTTATATATTTTTCTTTCAGGAAATATGGTAAGGGGAAAAGAATAATATAGCACTGTGTCATCTCTGTATTTATGAATATTTATTTGGCATTCTATAGGGAATGGGTTGGCTAGGCTATTAGTAATTTAAGCAATGGCAATGTACCTTTTCCTTTTTTTTACTTTAGTTACTGGATTGGGCCTTAAACTGGGCTTATACTGATATTTGGGATTAATGCTTGATTTTGCGGGTTGTTGGTAGGTGTCCCAGATGGGTCTACCTTCATCATGGATGGACAATGATCACAAAGATACACAAATCCGCATTTTGATTAGAATAATAAATCTGTTCAGTGTATGATCTCATTTGAACCATTTCCCAGTTTTGCTGTGTTTCTTTTGTCCAAAATATAGTGTATTTTACAACCCCCAACATATTGTCACGTCAAAGGCAAGGGTTTAGACGAACGCAGGCATGGGGAAAACCAAATGGGGCTTTATTAAATGACAACAGAACACAAACAGTAGACAGGGTACAAGGAAATGGAGCATGAGGGGTCAAAACGGGGTAGGGAGGATCAACGAGAACACAGGACGCAGGGCACACTGGGGAGCACATGCAGGCAGCAATCTCAATGACTGGACTGGGGAGCAGATGAGAGGCACCTGGGGTGATCCACACAAGGGCTGTAACGAGAGGTAAGATTAAACAAGTAATAGGTGTTGCTTGTTAAAGCATAACAAGTGAGAGAACGAGGGGGAAGGGATGCAGGCTGTGACATGTATACTTTAAGTTGGCTCTAAATTATAGCCCTGATTGTTCTTTCTATTTATCAAACGGATCCAGTACAAAGTGTTGACTAACGTGAACTTGTTTAACGTGAAAATGGAACTGGGCTTTATAAAAGGAACATGTGTATAAAGTACATTTTGGTGAAAAGTCTGCTTTAGTTTTCTGACCAAAATTATATTGCATACATTTTTTATTCCTGAATTCATTTTTAATATCTCGTTATAACACAGCAGTGAGGCTTCCCTTTGGAGACCATGGCGAATGCAGCTTTAAAACCTGTCATTTGACAGGAAATGACTGAGGAGTCTTTGCATGTTCGAGCTTCTGGACATTGCAGCCACTGTCTAAAGTGCCCTTCAAAAACATGACAATGCCATTAGGATTGAAAGAAAAAAATTGGCAGGTATAAAAAAAATAAAAAGTTTTCCACGTCTTCCAGTTAAAAAGATAGTCATCTTACCTTTTGAACTTCTGAAGGTCTTTTTTTGTTCCGTAGAGTTATAGTAAGACCATTAAATCTGTCAGCATCCATCAGAAATCTTTATGTGGCAGGGTGACTGTTACTTGGGGGCTCTGGTGAAAGACATTAATGACTTTGCCTTGGCCTGGAGGTACTCAAGTCTGATATTGTGAAATCCACATCTCTTTGGGCAGATTAAACCCATAATAATGCCTGTTTTAATGCCTTTTGTGAGGACCCAAATATACCTCAATGAAAAGCCTTAACAATCAAGACGGACAAGGTCCCGTCTTTCCTTGAGGAAGGAGGCTAGGCATTGATAAATTCAGCCCCGGTACTCCGGGAATCCGTTAGGCGTCATAGGTGGCCGCCTAGGACGCCACTGACGTAGCAAACCAATGCTTGTTGGGTGGGGGGCGGTGGTGGTGAAGCTTGCCTGGGGTGCTACATGGGGTTTGACCAGCACCGGGTGATGTCAGTGTATCCATGGTCACAGCTGGGATTGGTTCATGGCATTCTTCCTTTCCTCTCTGTGTTCACCCTCCTTGGACTGTATCATGGACCCTAGAGAAACAGTTCTGTCTATTCTGGGCCAGCAAGAGACACAGAACCCCGCTGGAGTGCAGACTCCATCTGTCCAAATGGACTTGAGTGAGCAGCCTAATTAGACGGCGAGGTCACATGTGTCATGTGACAGCCCGGTGCCTGGGAGAAAGTCCACTCTTTTGATGTATCACATGGGCATATTCTATGCTGTCTACTCTCAGTAAATTTTACTTATTTAACATTAATGTTTGGTTTTCTATGTGTGTGGGTGCAGTAGGAGAGGAAGGGCGTAGTAGGAATGCATGTTCGGGGAGTGTTGTTGCACTGATCCCATAATTCCCTTGGAGCAGAGAAGGATTCATACTCAGTTCCTGTAGTGGTTCAGGCAGATGGATGGTGTACAAGGGAGAGTTGTTTATTTTTAAAAGAAAGGGAAAAGGGTGACGCATAGGATGATGACATCTGTAACGGCACGTGCTTGAAACTTGTTGACCTTGTGAGGACCGTTGGATGCGTCCTTGTCTTCTCCTGCGTGTTTGGGATTTGGCCTGCCTCGTGCATAACTCCGTACGCTAATATAGGATGCGAGCCAAACAGCTTATCAATTCCCACTCTTAGTCATCATGCAGATCATATCGGTGACATCTCTTTCTGAAATATCAACCTCGGGGAGCCAGATACACAATCTGGACATCACCGCTCAGTGCCGACTGACACTCATCATGATATTCGGGATGTTTACCCCTGCAGAGTCCGCATCCAGCTGTCCACGTCAATGACCAGAGCTCACAGGTTGTCAGGGAAATTGTACTTTTAGTAGGTTTTCCCTAGATCAGGAAGCATGTTTTCCATCACAGTGCCAGTTATCACTGTTAATGTGGCTCCTTCAGCAAGCTCTGAATTAATAGCTAGAGTTGCCCTCCCCCTCGGATTCTATGTGTCATACACAGGCTGGGGCCCTTTATTCCGCGACTGATCCGAGCCGTAATGAGAGCTGTAGTCGATCCTGATTGCCGCTCACCACTTGTTTGGGAAGTACTTTATTGACGACAGGCCCGCTGTCACTCCCAGAGTTTCCCTGGCGACCAGATGCTGACAGATTCCAGGTGCAGGCCGGCTGGAGCCTCGAGGGAGGTGTGGGAGGGGGCAAGCGGACATCGGGATTCCGGAGCATCCATCCGTGCCCTTCAATTTCGACTCATCCCATCCCCCCCCAGCAGCAGGCCGAGCCGAACAGCCATTCAGTTCCGTCTTTTCACTCTTTCACATGAAACAAAGCTTATAATGAGGCAGATTACAGGATATTTCCTAACTGGCGCTGATGGAGGCTTAATCCAAATGCGCTGAAGTTTACATTCTCCGAAAAGCCAAAGGTTAGCTTAGCATGTGGTCGCTCGCAGAAGGTCCATCTGTACGCAGCCATATTACTGCTCGAACTCTTACCAGCTGCAGACACATTCCCGCCCTCCATGCACACTGTACACCCCCACATCCCGAACTTGACCATTCATGGGGAACCCTACAGTGCCCTCATTCAGGGCAGGAGGTATGGGGTTATATAAAAAAATGACATAAAGGAGAGTGAAAGTCAAAGGAAAAATAATGGATTCATGAGGCATTAACAGGGATTTTTTTTTCACAGAATTAATTTCGGAACGGCCGTGGTTCCTCTTTGGGTTTCACTGCAGAGGCCAGGCCCAATGGTACTGTAAGACTTTGCTCTATAAGCTGTTACACGTGTTACAACATTTTCAACAGTTTCTATTTGAATTTTTTCCTCGGTAAAAGTCGGTAAAAGTGTTTGCTAATGAAAAGGACATATATCAGCAGATGGCTCTGGAATCCCGTACACATAACATTTGAGCTTCACCTTTCTTCTCGATCTCCTGCCTTCATGCCCAATGCCACGTAAACTGAGTTGAGTGGAGGTAGCACTGTCTGGTGGGTGACAGGGAGTGCAATTACTTCCTTGGGGACAGACTAATCTCTGTGGTTTCTTCAGCTTCTAAGAATGTATGTAATTTCTGCCTGCGATCCCAAGATGTGCAGTTAATTGGCATTCCTAAATTGCCCACAGTGTATGACTGTGTGTGTTGAGTGTGGGCGTACATGTGCCCTGTGAAGGACTGGCATCCCGTCCAGGATGTATGCCAGCCTTGTTCTCTATGCTGCCTGAGATAAGCCCCCCACCCATTTCCAGCAAGCTTGAGCAGAATAAGCAGTTGGATGGATGAGCAATTTTAAAAATATATATGATGATGCAACATGATTTATATTGACTCATGGTGGTGCAGTGCACTGTATCTCTGTCCTGGTTCTGTGTGTGGAATTTCTATGTTCTCCCCGTGTCATTGAGGGGTTTCCTCCAGGTCCTCCTGTCTTCCCCACAGTCCAAAAACATGCTGAGGTCAATTAGAGTTGCCAGATTGTCCAAAGGTGTGTCTGTGTGAAGGATAAGTGTGCAATGTGATGGGTTGGTGCCTCATCCTGGCTTATTCCCTACCATGAGCTCTGCATCCCCATGACCCTGAACATGACAAGCGGATACAGAAAATGGATGGAGGAATAACTCATAATTTAAACGTCAGCTACAGCAGTACAATGGTCAAAATCTGAACACATGATAATGAATATACATGACCTAGATGTGACATTAAAGATGTTATGTTATAGAAAATACTACAATATGTGGACAGATTTTCAGTTGACTATTTGGTAATTGAGACCTCTTCCTCAGAGTAATCCCACAGTATCTATGTCACTAAAGTGCACAGCACAATGATTTTGTCCAATGTCACCAAGCATTCGCCTCTTAGCCCTGTAATTTGCCCCCAAAAAAACATCAGTCCAAAAGGTGGCGAAAATGGAGGCAAGAAAGATCTCACTTTTGTCATTCTTTCCCTCTCTTTCCTACTCTTTCTCATCCCCAGGTAAAATTTTCTGCAAGCTTCCGAGTGCCAGATGGATCTATTTCTCAATCTCTGCTGCACACAATTGAATTGGATTTGTTGGAGGAGCTGATACAGAACCTTTTCTGCGAGGTATCGATCCCGCGGTTACGTGTAAGAGTGTGGCCGGCGCTGTGACTGAGTGGGCTTAGAAAAAGGTGCTTTGTATGGGAAATGGATCAGTAGCTGGGGTCAGGTGATTCAAAACACTGTGCTGATTGGCTAATAAATATGATACATATCATGACGTACAATAGACCTGAGCATGACACATGTGATTAGCTTTAGGATTGACCATCACGTAAAACAGGGGTCTCAAAGTACCACAAAATGGTTTTATTTAGCACAGTACAATCATTAACAATCATTATACATTACTAAATCGAGATTGCCGAAAGATAGATTGATTGTTTTCCACTGAGAATAAAAAAAAATGATGTGACATCATAATAAGTCTAATAGTGCTGGTAAAATTAGGTGGCACCAAGCTCTATATAGTTTACCATTTTACTGCCACCTACCCCACCCCAGTCAGCATCCCTGGCTGTGCCCCCCAAGCAGAAACACTCTTGCTCAGCTTGGACTTAGAGTCTTACGTCCCAGTACAATCACTTAGCCTTCGTTCTGAAGAGCTCCAGTCTGATTAGAGACAGTGGGGTGAGGACTAGAGACCAGAGAAATGGAGGCCTTATTCCTCCACCAAGCTAAAGGCCTAAATCGCACAGCAGTTTGGGAAATGGCCTGTCACCCCTGAATGCAAGATTTACGTCACGGTGACAATGACGGAACTATGCAGGCTTGGCTTCCTCTCTGACAGAGATAGAAAAGGAATGAAAGCAGTGAAGGGATTTAACCGGCCTAAAAGGAGAAAACGGTTCTGAGGACAACCGTTTCCAGGCTTGAAATGTTTCTAGGGGCTGATTTCTGTCATTTTTAGCGTGTATTACGTTAACCCTGCACATGGCATTCCAGTGTCTTTGGGGATGACCACTAGCTAATGTGGTCCAAGCTTCTGCCTGTCTCACATGGGCCATTTGGGCGAAACTAGATATCTAAGCCAAGCTTTTCAAACAAAGTGCAAAGTTAACAATTTTCAAAGCTCTGCCATGAAGAGCTCAGACAAGGCCGAGACTTTGGCAGCTGATGCCCCACTTGGTTTCTCTTTC
Source organism: Hyperopisus bebe (assembly GCA_026777045.1). Lineage (NCBI taxonomy): Eukaryota > Metazoa > Chordata > Actinopteri > Osteoglossiformes > Mormyridae > Hyperopisus > Hyperopisus bebe. The sequence continues at coordinate 18,986,985 of JAODJW010000007.1, read as the reverse complement.
CTGAGTGACTTTTTTCCGTGACCGGGCTGCCTGCGGTATTTCGCTTTCTTGACTCGTTTCCCTTGCTCTCCCAATGCCCTGATACTCACCTTACAAACAATTTACGAAGATGTAGGGGGTAATAAGGAAGTTTGTCACTGTTAAACATTCCTGGGTAAAAGAAACACTAACACAAAGCATCCATTTTACTGGTTAATTGTATTGCATTTAATCACAAATTTTAAACAACAAAACACTTTAGAATTCAACTCTGTGGTAGTTTTTTTTTTTTTATTTTTTTTTTTACACATTTTAAATAATATGACTTTGGCTGATCCATAGTCATTGACAAATGCATCCTCTGATATCGGATTTCATGCCTCCCCCTGCTTTCTAACTGTGGGCCAAACCAACTGAAGCAGTAATTAGCACCAACATATGCCTGAATCCTGCTTCATAAATGTGGCACATTTTTACTGGTTTTACACAATTGTTATCAATGCGAAAACAGAGAATTTTTAAAAAATCTTTAATCTTACTCCTGCATAAATACAGGGAACTCACACAATACATTTCAACTCCAGATGGTGAAATTTTAAGAATACAAATGAATAAGGATGGATAAATTTCAATTAAAAATAAATTGTAGATATTTATTGGAATATTATGAAACTATAAAAAATTGGTTTGTCAGCCTTTATAACAATGCATCTTTTATTTTTAAAAATAAAAATTTTGCAAGACCCTTTGCAATTCTTATATGGCAACATTTAAGCTAATCTGCGCAAATCTTGCTCATAAGTCTGAAAATGGTGGACTGCGACAAATAAGGTAACTAGCATATAAATGCTAACGGTATAAACAAGTGTTGCAATGTAAGCGCAGTATAAGGGCATAGGGGTCTATGTGATCTCATCCCCCTGGGGAATGGTTGCTTACAGGTAATGCTGTTAATGAAAGCCAGCTGACACTCATTATCCCAGATTTTTTTTTTTTTTTTTTTGGGGGGGGGGGGAGGGATTTCAAAGGTGTGATTACTGATATGTTCCTAGTGGAAAGCTGAATTTCTGTTTGTCAGCATAGAACAATCGATCATTTGTTGGCAACCAATTTTCTGAGCTTTTTCCTTACCATTAGTGTGGCTTAATTTCCAATCAGAGCTTAAACCAGCACTATAGTGTATGCACACTGCCTTTTAAGATAAAGTACTTTAATTAGCTCAAAAATAAGCTAAGGCCAAAGCTAGAAGCCCTGTCCCTTAGCTGAGAGGAATTGTACTACAGGAAGTATTTTTAGTTAATCTCCAGTGAATAGGGTCCAGTCTTTCTGGTACCTCTATCTCACCCATTTAAGGTGTCTTGGTGTGATTCAGCCAGTCAGGGTGGCCTTATGGCATAGCGGCTTTAGACTACAAATGTAAATAATCTTCTGATTTACATTATTTCTTTAGCTCATGAGTTCCAACAGCTATAATAAAAATACTAGATCTTTGTATTAAATAGTAAGTACAAACAAAACATAGGCTTATGCATAACTCTTGGTATTATGTCATTCGGTGTTAGTAATTAATGACACCCATCCGTCCTTTTCCTTACCCGCTTGTCCTATATGGGGTCTATCTCGGAAGCTGCAGGCACAAGGCAGGGAACAACTCAGGATGGGGTGCCAATCCATCACAGTAATTAATTATATAAATATGTGATTCTGTAAGGTTATTCAAAGTACCAGTTTTATAGTTGTTTTTAATAATCTACAGTTCAACATCCAGATTAATGGGGTTAGTTGATTACTGATGGGTGATTATCAGTCTGCGGACAAGACCTAGTGTTAGCTACAAACAAATCAACTAGCTAGGCATCAAGCCATAAATAGCTCAGAGCATTCTCAGTGACTCACCAGGGGAGAACAGATCTCAACCCTTCGAAATGCAGCTTGGCCACCCAGAGAGAGGTGATGCTTTCTACGCAAATGACCTCTGGCGTGAGAATCATACTTTATTTATCACCAGAGAGATTAAATATGGTGTAAATTTTGTCATTAGCCCTTGAGAGTTGATACTGTAGGTTGTAAAATTTTCAATTATACCCTTGAGAACCCCAGGAATTTGATTGATTGATCAAGAAACGGAAAGTCTGGACAACCAGTTTCAGTAAGTTTTTTTTTTGAGAAAAGAGGTTTTAAGAGGGATAGAGCAGGGCAGACAGGTCAAATGTTTGTGAGACACACACATACACACACACACATACACATACAAAAACACACACATCCCTGCAAGGCCAATAACATCATCCCCCCATTGATGTACAAATTGTTCGCAGCTTCACCAGTGTTCAGCTTTATCGATGCTGCAGTTACCGGCAATGCCTAGCAATTCGCACAATGTCAGAAATGGTATTCGTCAAGGAAGTGGGCAAGACCATTTGATGATGGTCACGGGGGGGGGGGGGTTACACTGATTGGGAGTGAGAGTCCCTGGGGAACCTCGTTATGATGCCATTTAGGCGAGTCCCACAGCTTAGCATTCATGCAGGAGGCCACATTTGCTTTTATATATGGAGACACACAATGGTGTCCATTGATGTCAACCTGGAGAGCTTTGAAAGGTGTACTGTGGAGGACTTTGAAAAAGTTTGCATGAATGGTTCTTTCACGCAATCATCCTGCTCATTCTCTCCCGGGATCGAGCAGCAATGTATGGTCAAATGATGTCTTACTGAGATTCTGTTGTGCGTGGATGACAGACAGGAAAGTCCAAAAAAACATTGAAATATCTCAGATTGCCTTTCGAGGTACGCACCTATAAGGATTGGAACATCTTATCTAATATAAGATAAACAAAATAACATTAAGTAGCTTTCATTTATGTTAAAGCTTAGGGTTAAATATCCTTAATTGTCCTTATTTTTTTAGCACTTTAAATTCAGTGGTTTGTCTCTTCATGCCCCTATTAGATGTTTATTTACCTCTTCTTATCTGTGGCTGCAGTCTCCTTTTCAATTACGCGATTTAATGGGCGAGTCAGGCCTCCTGAATGGCTTGGCTGGTTAAAGCACTTTTCCAGGGTGCAGGACAGTCATTGCGGCTTCAGTGACGGCTCCCAGCCACACCAAAAGCGATTTGCAGCACAAAAGATAGCAGGGTGGCGGGGGATTGTATCCAGGGAGGCTGCTTCAATCGGTGTCCGCCTCTTGGCAGCCCGCGAGTTGTCGTAGATGGCGGGGCCTGACACATGATTGGAAATGACTTCCTGTTAGGAGAAAACTCGGCGAATCTTTTGCGGCCGAAGGATGCAGATGCCTGGATTTGCATTGACAGTGGCAGAGCCGTCTGGCTTTGTATTTCAGCTTACATGGACAGCTCTGATGTGAGGACACCCTGCTTGGTTTGAGCACAGAAACATTTACATTTCATTTATTTAGCAGATCCTTTTATCCAAAGTGAAGTACATTTTTAGAAGAAAGCAGGGTCAGACAGTCCCTGAAGCAGTTATGGACCTTGCTGTGGTCCAGCCATGGCATCCCTCTGTCATGTTCGGGATTCAAACCCATGACCTTCTGATAACCTACCACCACTCCCCCAAATGAAGTGGGAGCCGAGCTTTATTTGCAAACTTTTGACTGTCAAGGAGCTCTCTAGGCATACTGCAAAGCCTTCAATTAGTCAGCAGCTGTATCACCTGCAGCTCTGACTGAGTCATCTATCTGAAGCTGAGCAAGTTTGTGCCTGGCCAGTGCTTGGTTGGGAGACCAGCTGTGTTGCTGCTGGAAGAAGATAGGCCATCGTGTAGTCAGTATGAATCCCAATGTCCCAGTGCAGTGGTATAAAAATGGGGCTGTTCTTTGGATGAGACATAAATCTGAGGTCTAGAGTCTCTGAAGTAATAATAGATCCATAGGCATCTTCCACAAGAGTACCAGGGTGGTGCCCTCATCTGCTGGCTAAAACTGCCCACTGTGGCCCTTTCAAATCTGCCTTTCTAATCATCCCCTTTATCTATCTGTTGAATTTTCTCCTGCTCCTTCACCACCTTCATTACTGTGTGCTCAGCGTACTGGTGCAGAATGGCTGCATCATCCAGGTGGGTTCTACGCAGTGGTGGTGGTGGAAGTGGCTCCCATTAGGTTCTGTATGGAGCTTTGGATGTCCTGAAAAGTGCTATTGAAATGTAATGTTCATTCTGTTAGCACCGATAAGGATGAGGTTCAAATCCAGGCATGCGGAGCACAATCGATTAGCAGAATATCGGCCTTCTCAGCAAAAGCTAACATTCCAGGTGAATAAAAAAATGTTTTTCTACATTAATAAACAATAAATGTGTGGGGTGATTAGAACTGTAAAATTGTTGTTGGGAATACTGGGAAAGATACTGGAACACACAATCCTGTAATAACCAGTTAAAGCAAGGGTTGTGTGTGGGGAAATAAACACAAGCCTCTGGGGTCACCTGACCAAACAACCAGGATGAAGGGTAACCCAGCAAATTTCTCACACAATGGCTGAGTGGTTTTGTTAATAGATTTTTACCCCCCTCCCTCCCCCAACACACACAGACACAGGCTATTTGATCACCCCCCCCCCCCACCCCTCCCCTTCAGGGTCTCTATCGAGTGTTTGACAGCTGAACATGGATGAGAAACTGGAACACAACGACTTCAATGACACACCAAAATGTCACAGTGGCACGCCGTTCGCTGCAAAGGCTGCTTATTATTCAGAATCAGGGTGTCCGTGGGGAAGCACGTACACCATAATATATTCGGTTTTTTAAGGAGTGAGACACGATTACTTGAAAGACATTAAAATGTACACGATGAGAGTGCAAACTGCGGGTCCTTCCCTCACTCTGCCTAGCGCACAGACAAAGCCTATATTACAAATGTCCATTTCTCAGGATGCTGTCAGGAGAACAGTGAAGTGGAACTAGGGTAGCTTCCTGAGGAAAGAAATCACGTTACGCAGAGTCTTCTCTATTTTTTTGTTGTGTTATATCCCAGATACTAATTTGAAACCAGTTTCAAGAAACAAACAGGAGACTGGGTGAAACTAGCCGTTCACAGTATTCAGAATCTACGTTATATTATCTTAAGTCTATAGTTATAGTAATTTCCAGTTACGTCAACTGTCAATCTCGTAGCGCTGTCAGTCTCCCAGCTGGGCTGTAGTTTCCTGGCGTTTCAGAAACTGAAGATCGTTCCCATGGTGCTCTTTTTTCTTTACTGGAGTAGAAGCTGTCAGATTTGTGCCAAAGACCTTGTATCTGCTTTTTATGTCAAACCGCCATCTTGAAAAATCGGCATTGAAACGCGCATATATTATCACCTGTAACCCCGCTAAATGCTGCTAAATTCTACCACTAATACCCGGTATCCACCAGCTAGTTAGGATTCATGTTGCAATGTGACCACCTTCATCCTGTGGTCATGTGATTTTTCTCACTCCCTTGACAACAGAATGCGGTTGACGGAAAATATCAGTTGTCAGGGTCCTTTCTGCAGACCTTCTTATCACTTATTCGCATGGATACATGCATTGTTATCTGTTTCCACCAACAGCCATCACATCAAAGGATATAGAATTTCAAGATAAAACTTAAATTATCAGCATTTAAATTGCAGGCATTAATACTGCTTTATGTTGCTGCAAATTATTAAATTTTTTACTGTTGCACATTATTCCACACATCAGCCGTAATTTGTACCTCTTGTTCATGAAATCGCTGTAATCTCTTTCTAGCACTTGCTGAGGGCTGGGTGGCAATCAGGACCATGGCACATGGGGACTGACGTAAGGAAATGGGGATTTATCTGGGGACAGGATGGGAGACGGGTTTAAGGGGACCTGTGGAGGGGAACGAGGACAAATGGTAAACATTTTGGTATAAACATAGGGGAAAACTGTGAAGCAAGAGACGAAACAGCCCTGGATCATAAGATGAGATGAGATGAACTTCATTTATCCCTATGGGAAATAAATTAAATCAGGCACGTGCAGTGGGAGAGGTCCTGTGGGTCTCCGAGTGGCTGCTCCTTTCACCTGAACAAATGAAGGTGCCCTCCCGCTGATGTTCTAAGTGTCTTTTTTCAAAAAGCAACAATCACACTACATATTCTCAGCCCCCCCACTGCAAAAATTTATCATTGGGACCCATCAGCTGGCCCCTCCCCCCTGTTTGAGCACCTGCCCCTCAAAAAATCTGAGCACGTCACCAAAAAGGAGAAACAGTAACACAACTAAACTACATTTGAGAAGGATTAAGCACTGCATATACAATGTAATGCAACAGTACATTGCAAAATGCAGTTGCAACTGTGACTGAGCACTGTGTTGGGTATTGGGGTCTCGACGTGTTTACCGGGGGGCAAGAGAGTGGAAAAGTCATCCTTAAATAAGGCTTGAGAAGAAAGGACTGGTGCAGTGAGAAAGTAGGCTGGTCATCTGACTTTGCGGGAAGCATCCGCAGGCTACCATTGTACCTGATAATGATGCAGGATAATACGGAGAATAAAGGGTAGGAGCGATACGCTTAAAGCCCAGAGAAGGAGCTTCTAAAGGGGCTTAGGCAGCTTACCATTCTTACGACACAATATAAACAATAAATCTATTAACCTACAGTACCAGTCAAAAGTCTGGACACACCTACTGAAAATCCTTTGTTTTCCAAGAAGATAATGACCCTAAACACACCTAGAGGTTGTGAAAATACTCTATTATGTTGTGAACAAGTAAAGAGATACAGTGTTCTGACAGATGACCTGGTTCCCACAATCCCCCGACCTAAACCCCAGGAGCTGGTTTGGGACGAGCTGGATCGCAGAATATAAGCAAGGTAGCCAACTTGTGCCCAGAACTTGTGCAAACTCCTTCAGGGCCATTGTAGAGGCATTCCAGGTGGCTACATTTGGAAGCTGGTTGAAAGAATGCTAAGAGTCTGCAATGCTGTCACTGAAGCAATAGGGAGTAAATTTGAAGAGTCTAAAATCTGAAAAATTTCTGAGATGTTGACTTTTCTTGGTCATTCCAATAATGACATATATTCCTTCATTACCTCGAAGCCGTTTACTATAAGGTGAAATACATAAATAGATCCAATATTGGCTAATATTGTAAGACCACTCTATGGGCTGACTGAATAGAAGGCCCTTATTAGGTCCTTGCTTTGTCTGGTAGATGTTGTGTAGCTTCTGCTCCAGTACTGCTCACACTAGTAACTGGACATTCACTGGAAGCTCAGCCTAGCTGTACTTATGCCCAGTTGACTCCTTGAGAGCTGTGTATTTGTAATATGCTATTTGCCTCGCTTGTTTGTCACTTTGGAAACACGCATCTGCTAAATAAATGAAATGTAGATGTAGGATGCTTTGGAGAGAGATGTCTATTTAACATGCAAATAATATGGTGTCTGCGAATGGATGTTAGAGCTGTAACTTGTTGGAACAGCACAACGTGAACTTGGAGGACTTTTGTCACCTTCCCTGCCGCCAATTCCCACCGCAGTGGCTCCGTGGGACACCGTTAGAGCCACACGGAGTGTGTCTCAGTGTCTCCAACTATATATGCATGTATGTGTTTGCGTGTGGAGGATGTTTCGGCATCTCATGTTCCCTGGCTCACAGCCCGGGGGACGGGAATATTCCCCAACAATGTGGAGAGTGACAGCGTCTCGGCACACGGCAGCTTATCTCCCGACACCAGCTTAAGAAATACACGGATCTGCCGGGTCCGCGAGGCAGCGGGCCGCACCGCCTTCCCAATGATCCCGCCGCGCCGGTAATCCCGTCTCATTATACCGCCCCTCAAATCCTATACCTGTCCCCATTCGTTCTACTCATCACATTTGATTTGCCGATGATCCTCTCCAGTGGAAAGCGTGCAATGTCCGGGCCGTACCATAATGCAAAACAAACTGGACTGAATTCCCTTAGCGCCAGGCTGGAGGCTTTACCATCACTTGTGATACTGAGATTTTTTTAAGCATCTATAGGGTGTATCACACATAAGTAAGAGACATGAAAAATCTTAATGTTCCCTATAGGCCTGTTAGCACTCTTCGGGTTTAGCTAAATAAGTAGTTTTAACAACTTGTTCAGGTAAACAATCACTGACCCATTTGGAAACTCATCGGTGAGATACTTCTGTTTCTCCTAAAACATATTCGGCTTCCCAATGAACCAACAGCCTCCCTGATTGGCACTCCAGCAAAGCGTCTAGGTTTGCTCTTAAGGTCTTAAGCGCCTGATTAAGAATGAGAAAGTCATACTTGTACACTTTCTTCACTGGTGTCCACGATAAACTTCAGGCATTATAGATACTCTTATTGTTCAAAGTGTTCAGCATGAAAGTGTGCAGTGCCTGGGAAGATGATTTGAAGTGCATGCTTGATTTCTTGACGAATGATCAATGAATCGGTATTGTATGTGGTTATCTAGAACAGCGCAGACATCAATGCCTTGTAATTCCAAAGAAGAAGACCTCAATTTAGATAGGAAAAAGTCCTCAACTGTCAGCTTCAAGCTTTTTATAATTATTACATTTTTTTTTCTGGGAAAAAAAACTATTCAGATCTATTGTCAGTGGACGCATTTTAGATTGAGTTTCCCCATTTCCAGGTTTCAGTAATTATAATGCTATATTTTCTTGTCTGTGGATCTTCACTCTAACTTATACTACAGTATTGCCTAAATGAGAGAAGCCCATATATAGTCAAAGTTATTGAATTTATGCAAAAACCCACTATTTCTGCATGAATAATTGAAGAAAATATAATTTATTACTTTCATAATTACCTTTCATCTTTACTTTTATTTTGGTATGCGGTGGAAATGTGCCAGTGTGGCATTTTTCAAGTTCAAGATCAAACTAAATATCAGAAGTTGTGGGGGTGAAGAATTATTTTGACAATGAAGGTGGAGTCGCCGTTGACCCTGCCCCTAACATACAGTACCTGGTCAGCCATCTTCCTCCAAAAGGCTGAGTGCACCCACGTCATTTCACCCCCCTTCTGCTTCCAAACATTCCAGTGCAGTCATGTTTACGAGGTCGCTGTGGGGAACCACACAAATCCACCCAAAACTACTACTTTCTGCCTGTAACTCTGGTGCAGATCTTGTCAACACCGCCTCCTCGGCCCCCTGCATGGATCCCATCAACCTGTGTCACCTGAGATGCTCGTCACCGCGGTGATCACTGTCGCCATGTCCCCTGTAACCCTGGTTGTGAGAGGTGGTGTTCCAGGGCTACAATCCGACCACCGTTGCCAAATTCCCCATGTGGAGTGCTCTCTGCCCCCCCTGCTCACCCCAAGGGCAGTGAACAAAAGCCAATGCACAGCATAATGTCACACAGACAGCGCTGTCACCTCTGTGAGCCCTTAATCGTCCTGACAGTGTGTTAGTTCCCGATGCATCGGGACGGCTGGGGGGGGGGGAGAGCATTTCCACTTTACCTGGGGATTTACTGTTTCCTATTTATACCCAAACATATCGGCTGTTGTTCGTGCACCTTGACACACATCCTGGGATGTCCGAAATGTGCACGAACACAAACATGTGGACACGCATCTGCTGGTTTAGCGTTATAACTTTGCATTTATTTACTGTTGCTTTTCTACCCTTGGAAAAGCTGAATCGGGCGGGGTTACATTTATAGATCGATGCACTTGCCGCTATTTGCTAAGAAGGTATGGGGTTGGGGGGGGGGGGTGCTCTAGATGCACAGCTGTGGACATTTTCACAGCTGGATGCATGACTTTAGCTAATGGAGTCTCACGGGCATAAGATCCTGGGATTTTAGCTTCCATCTAGCTAAAAGAAAAAAAAATCAGCCTCCTTAATGCCCCAATAGCTACTGCTGACTGTTCTTTGTTATATAATTATAATAAATATAATTATTAATATAAAGTATTATATAATACCTGTGATACCTGTTATACCTGTGAAAATGTTAAGCGGCAGCTGAGGATGGAGAATGTTGGCCCCGGCAAAGATCCTCGCCCTGATTTATCAGTTTCTTTCCTGTCCCGTGATTCCACCAGAATGGATATTTGGGAGGTGAGTGCTACAATGATACCTGGGCCTAAAATGGTTAAATTATTTCACGTTAATATGAATATAAAGTCAAGGGATTAAAAAATAATATAACGGACACGGACTAGGCAAGATTTGGGATTTGGGATTTGTGCCTCTGGCTGCACAGAGAGAGTGACGTGGGGTCCCGTTTGTATGGGCAGCTTGAGGATTCCTTCCACCATCGCCAGCGAATCCCTGGGCTGCGGGTCATGTGACCTGGTTACCGCCAATCGGGAGCCGTGTCGTTAGACCACACGGAGGGAAGGACATGGTATGAGGTGGTTTTCAGTGCCACCACATAATTTTGAGGGCCCCTTGATGTGACCTTTTGGCCACAAACAGTTACTACACTAGGGGGGCATGGGGTCCTGAGGTGACTTTAGAAACAGCAAACCTTCTCTGCGGAGTCCTGTTTCAATAACTTGGTGACTTCTACCCCTAGCCAGCAGTTTTCTTGATAACACGGTGACAGGAGAGATAGAGATTGTGCTCAGGAAGGCAGCTCTGCGCCTGCATCACGAGATGTCCACATGGGAATGGTGTGAAGGAGCTCGGCCCGTGAACAGCACATCTGCCGGGGGATGGCCAGGGTGAGGGTGACACATTCTATAAGGAGAAAATATCTTATTTTCCTCTTACTGTGTACAGAGACACCAGAATGGAAAGGAATAGCTGCAGGGTGTGCTGTCAAACTTCGCGTTACACGTTGGAGTAGGTTTGCAGTTTTTTGGGGCGCCACTGAAAAAGACACTTTGGACCCCCCAGATGTAATACCACATTTGGTTACACGCAGACTGAAGTTCTGAGCTAGATGTGGGGTCACAGTTAAATGACCACATGTGGGTAAAATGTTTCATCTAGGATGCAAGGATGACTGAGATAAAGATCGGATTCCGTACTTAATGATACATGGAGTAGAAAGAGACAGGCGCTGCCTCGTGGGTGGGGGGGGGGGGCGTATGTCCCATCTGGGGAGCAGTATGCATGCTAACTAGCGAGTGTAGCGACTCCCATCAGCACTCTCATTAGCATTGCATGTATTAATTCACAGTCTCTAATGCTATTTCAATGTGATTTGCTCTCGCTTAATAATGCGCTAATGCAATAATGTGTAAATCATAGGAAAGGCAATGGACACAGTGAACCGAAGGAGGCAAACACCTTGACACCGCAGAAAGCCGGGACACCGGCACGCAGAACAATACATACACAGGAAAACAAACCATTCAGCTGCGGCTCCTCTGGTGTTGGAATATTCCACAGCAGATTATCCATGTTCTGTGAAGAACCACTGAACATTTAAAACAAAGCTGAAGTCTTATATGAACTTCAACCCTGTCATTCCGAGCCTTTTTATATACACGATAATGTGCCTTTGATTGGAATGTTGCCGGTTCTAATCCCACAGTGCCCCTCTGGGCGAAGCTGTTAACCCATATTTGCTCCAGGGACCGGCTGACCCTGTTTTCTCAAACGTATGCTGCTTTGGATAAAAGCACCGGCTAAATAATAAAATGCAAAAATGTGTGATTTGGTGAACTGGTGTGAATGCATTTCCTATTGAGTGTTGGTGCATGTGTTCCCTGTAATGGACTGATGTCCCATCCATGGTGTCCCCTGCCTTGCACCCTGTGCATTCTGGGATCTGCCCCAAACTTACAGAGACTCCATTCTGATGTAGACTTTATGGGCAGAGAGATGTGGCCCAATAGGTGTCAGCTGGCTGTCAAATGTTTTTCTTGACATCTGTATATAGTGAGTGCAGCACTGACCTTACTTCAGGTCTCTCTTTCTGAAGAGTGATTCTCTCCCAGCCTTTAGCATGTACAGTACTGAATGGAGCTTGAGAAACACATTCTTGTGGATATCTCACTGTTTATTGTAAGAAAACTGCAGACACAGTAAAACATTTTCTAAAAAGTTTATTCTTTTCCATTTAGAGTAGCAATTATTATTTCACAGTATGCTTATAATTCTTGCGAATGACAGAGAGTTTATTTAATTGGACAATCAGTTGTTGCAGAGGGTTGATGGCTTTTGTAGTAAAGAGTCCAAAGGCTAGAGATGTAACAAGATATTCATTTATGTATTTGTGGCATGAATGATTCTAACCGACTGTTTGAAACCCTGTCATTTGCAAACATTGTGGAAGACCTATAAAACGTCGCTTTGCTGAGTGCTTTGATTTCTAGTCCTCATGCCAAATCCAGGTTTTTCTCCCCAAAGTGATGAATGTTTCAATGTGGCATTCAAAAGGCAAACAGGGGCAGTACACAAAAACACATGCATGCCCAGTCTACATCACATACGGGCACAGAACACAAAAAATCATGCATGCTCAGTCTACATCACATACAGGCATGCTCGTAGCAAATACACGTGCCGAAAATGAATGCTTATTCCACCTTCTCACACATGATCGGTGAAGGAATCTCCTCTGCAAAATAAATAAATAAATAAAAAACAGAGAGGAGCAGCTTTGCTGATTGCTGAGGGCAGCTCCTGAAGAAATAACAGTTATGATCAATATTAGGGCCCTTTCTAATTAAGTGCTTTAAAGAAGTGCCGGGATTCTCAGGTGAAATTATGAGCAGTGCTGAACCCGACACTCAAAGTCATTGGAAAACAAGATCCGCTCCAATAGACCCACTCTGCTGAAAAAATGGAGAAAAACTGGAAAATCCGGAACGTTGTTGGTGCGCGGTGGCTCATGCTATAATTTTCATTATGGAATGAACCTCCCGTTCAATCACAGAGCATAATTCCCCTCATTTGCCGCCAGTGCTAATAAAATAGTGACTCATTACGGAGGCTTTCATCTCATTTGTATGTCCGCGTCCTTCTCAAATCTCCGCGCCCCAGCGACCTCCGTCGGCCTCAATTACCACACAGAACACCAAACGCTACGGGGCGAGTGAAGCTCAAGGAGTTCTTTTCGCCGTTTTCGCTTCTGCTGAGAACCACAAAGTCCTCCATCAACCCTGACAGACAGATGTCGACACATCCCTTTAAGAGCAAATTCTCCATGGTAATACTCCCTTTTATAATTTTCTTGGCAGAAGATGTTGTTATTGACGGCTACTTAGTCAATCCACTTTAAAAATGCATCTGCAGTTAGCTGCCTTTTAATTGGTTCTGGTCATCCATTGATTCCATGTCCTTTGGTACTTCCTCTTTAATTGAATGAGGTCACCTTATAAGTAAAAGGATAATCAGTCCCATACCCAAA
>JAODJW010000007.1:18943034-18960193 GCA_026777045.1 Hyperopisus bebe | reverse complement strand
TAAGTGTTGGGTAGGAGATAAACATGTGGCAAGTGTTGGGTAGGAGATAAACATGTGGCAAGTGTTGGGTAGGAGATAAACATGTGGCAAGTGTTGGGTAGGACATAAACATGCGTGAGACCCAAGGTGGATAGTGGTGTGCTGTAACCTGCCTGCCATGACCAATAGGAAACATTGGATGAAGGTTTGGGAAGCCTCAGGTCAGTCCATTAGCACCACACTCATGAAGTAATAATGGCTGCTAGCATCCAGCTGCTACAGCTTGTTTCATTTTGTTTAATAGAGGGTTAAAAATACCCAGCACCCACGTGGTTTTAACATTTCAATCCATAGAGTTCTGGAGTATGTTCCTCCTACAGCTCTTTGATGAATACAGCATATTTGCTCACAAAGAGCTTTGGCCACTTCATAGATGTATGCCAGCACACTCCAGAACTTGGAGTGCTAGATAATAGCTTTGTGTCTATGCTCAGAGAGAGGCTATAAGATTTTTTTCCAGAACATTGTTTTGCGGACTGTTGTAGGGTCAGTGGCATTTTTTTTATTGCCACACATTAATATAAAGCTTACACAGTCTTTTGGCCCATCGTGGATCGATGTGTGTTCAGTTCACCGCATTTCATGTCCCACATGCATCAGAAAATGAAAAATAAAACTGTGTAGTCATGGTAATAGAGGGAAGCTAATGTAAGCTTGGGCAATCTATGTTTCATGCTTCAGGTCTCTATGGATATCAGCGATAGCCTGAAACACATATATCCAACAAATACACAAGAAGCAAGTCAATTAAGATAAAGAGGATTTTTGAAATACAATCCCAGGAAAAACCCTGAACCTGAATGTCTTGCATAAATGGTGCAAAAATTCTAGAAATTTCACTAAGAGCCTTTAACCATGTGAATGCTATTATTGTTCTTACCTTCTACAGTATGTGGAGTTTGAAACAGAAACATCTGTAGATGATCTGGGAAAATCTTGAAAATAAGTGCAGGGTGACGGAGGCACAGGGCACAAGCAGCATATATAGGCCAGTGCAGGCTGGGACTGTTTCTGGGTGCACTGGTGCTTGAATGTGGAGAGAACACAGTAAGAGAGCCAAGCCTACCAGACTTCCTCCCTGAGGCTGCCAGGACCCTCACCTTGAGGCTGCCCTCCCCACCTGCCCGAATCTAAATGAACCCCCACCGACAAGGACCACTTTATTATCATTTATTGTTAATTGCACACCATTCTCTTTTTCTGTGGTATTTATGATTTAGGTTTATTTAATAATACATTCAGTACTCATTCATATTTTTCTCTGTATTTCCTTGGTTTGCTGCTTGTACTCAACATATCCCCTGCATGCATGATGCATTTTTGTACTTCTCCATTTCCTTGCACTGTTTATAGCATTTGTAGTCTTCCGCAGTCTTATGTTTACCCACTTGTTGAAGTGCACATGCAGTATGTGTTCATACATGTAAACGCATATTTGTCTGTATGTTGCACTGTGTAATAAAATATTCCTAACATATTCTCTTTCTTTGCAATTTGTAAACCATTTTTCGACTGATGACTGATTCTTCATATCACAGCTTTAGAAGAGATCATTAAAATATGTTAATGTTATGGCCCCTTTATTTCGACACAACTGTATTTTTGAAATGAAGAGCTATATTTTTTGTGAGCCGAAATGAGGAGAGTGTCACATGTAGTATAATTAAAATGTCTCACTAAATGAAACGCGTGAACATATGAAAGGGCCAAAGTTCTGAGACACTTTGCTACCATTTTGGGTTACTGTTGTGTTTGCTTTGAGTATTATTGGTTACCTAAGGCTTTCCGGCAATGCGTTCCGTCCCAGTGAACTCGCTGTCTGACACGGATGTTGGAATGTCCCCCCGACCTCGCATTAACAGGGGGAAACCCTTCACAGGACCAGATGATGTTTTCCACCTTGATACCCTGTGTTTGCCAGCACAACATGCCAGGGCAGGGTCACAGTGGAATTGGGGCCAAAAATACTGATCTGTGAAAAAAGACTGAACCATGGATTAGTAACAGGAAAAAGAAACTCCAGTGATGTTCAGTGAAAATAATTTAGTGATGTGTTATTTGTTTATCACCCGTTAAAACCGTTTCTTTGTGTGGACCCCCTCATGTTTGGGGGCCCACCTTGGCCACAGACAGTCACTACACTAAATACTAAATAAACATGTTGCTTATTTAAGAAGCCCCCTCCCCGCCAGCTGTTTATTTACTTTATCAATCATCAGAAGCTGGCCCTCAAAGTGACTATTTCAATGGGGCCCCGGCAAAAGCAAACCTTCCCCTGGCTTGTCTAATCATCCCCTGTTAACACCTGAATGGTTTTATATTGGTTTTATATGGTCTTGTACTTTACCACCCATTTTTTGTTCAATATGGCTCACATGTACATAGGTGGTGTAATGCAAATTGATACATTTCCATTTTAACCAAAGCAGCTTACAGTACAGAGAAGGGTAACAATATACATGTGCTCCCTGGGATTTGAATATGGAATGTGTTGAAATAACACACCACATATATTTTGCTCCTATACAATGTATATGATACAGATAAAAAAAGAATAAAGGAATATTCCTGTCTTCCTCTTGCATGGATCATAAATTGCCTTGTTCTGAGATCTACAGACACATTGTTGTGATGTCTGTCAGGCCCTAACTGACAAGGCCTATTGCGAGAACTGCACGGTGCAGTCACCACAGGATATTTTTGTAGCCACTTCCTGGGGAGAAACGGTAAAGTTCAAGTAGCAGTTCAAGTAACATCCTTCCTGAATAACGGGAGCTGAATTTCACGATGTTGCTGAAGCGTATTCTGCAGGTCACTGATGCCTGATGCTAAAAAAAAATCAGGGTGAGACATTTTGTTGTGCCAGTAAAGGAAAAGCACTTATGATACGTTTGTCAAAGCGAAACAAACAGGAACTAATTATGGTGCATTTAACAAGTACATGCGGACCTGAAGGTGTCATCGAGAGACATTTAAAAACAAGCTAATAAATAAATGATCTCTCTGGTTTGTTATTTCAACCAACTTGGACTGAACAAATGGATTAAAGTATGCTAGAGAGGAGCGAAGGATGGTGTGATGAACAAAAACCGGGTTAAAATGAAAAAAAAAATAAAAATAAAAGCAAATCCTTCAATTCCTGCAGACAGGAGAGATTTTGGTCCTTACAAGGTCATCTTTTACACATTCCAGTTTAGAGTGCCACGGAATAAGGCCAAGCTTTCACCGGAGTGTTTACAAAGCTTAATAAATCCTAATGGAACTTTTGTTAATATTATGGGATCGTGCGGCCCCACTTCTGTAAACACGGTGAATAGAACAGGACATACTCCTCTCTTGCTCTGGCTCCCAGCTGCTGGACACACGGTACGCCAAACCTGTGAGAGACAATTAATAGAAAAAGACCAGATGCAGACCCTGATCTGGAACAGAACGATGTCTGAAGGCTTTTTTAACGAGCCAAATGCACATCCACAAAGTGTACTTAGCGATTATCCCTCACGTACCTGCGGATGATTTAGTTTTTCTCATAATCTCTTCCTGATTGGCATTGGAATCCAGTTTTCCATGAGGCTAACTCTGATCCCAGCCCTCCAGATCTTTCAGAGCCATTGCACCTCCCCAGAACACCATTCTCTCAAGCCAAACGGTTTATCTGCAAACGACTGGCCGCATCCAGGCATACGGGAGAGCTGTATTGTGGGTAGGCGAGCAGCACGCCCCTCTCTGCGTGCTGATAGCAGCCCTGACAGACTGCCTAAATGTTTCTCAGTAGCTTCCGGCTGAGAGATTGTAAAATAGAGAGATCACAGACCTCCTTTGTCTTTCCATGTAAGAATCTCTGTGGCATAAAGGTCTTTCCCAGTCGGCCATTAGTGTGGGGCTAATGTTATCCAGGAAGCTGTTATTAGCTGATGCCGCACCGAGGTGCATGGGACAATACAGATAAGTGGCAAAAAAAGCAAGCCTGTGATATTTATCCAAATATTCAACTTTTATTTTGAGCTGCACAGGGACACGAAGCAAACATGACATTCGGGTGAGTAAATGACAACGGAAAGAAAACTGAAAAAAACAACAAGCAAATAAAGAAATATTTCAGAGATATTAGGAGACTTTTTTGTGGTCACTGGGGTTTTAACAACACGATGTTATAAATGGATAGATGATATATTACTAAACTGATCCTGACAGATCCCACAACGGTATCGGCAACTGCCAAACATGCGGGTTATAAAATAAGTACACGATGACCCCTGTTGGGATGTCACTCTGGTACAAACCTACGTTTACCTGACTATCCAGGGCAAATGATTGTTTAAAAGCCGACATCCCCAATCCGCTGGGTCCCCTCCCATCCGTGCTGCTCTGAGAAGAACAGATAAATAAAAACTGCCATCTATTTGCAACCTGCTGTCCCAGAGATTCTGGGTTGAGTATTTTTCCGTATGTATGAAGCTTTGTTCTGAGTGAGGGAAAGGTGCACATTTGCTATATATTTGGCAGAGTTTGCAGTGCTACCAGCAGAGTGGCTGCAAGATATATAAGGGGAGGAACAGACCAGCCACACATGAAAGGAAATGACATCATTAGCAGAACGAAAGATATTGACGGTCAACATCGGGGTGATCCTTAATAGCAGATGAGAGGAGTTCGATTCTGATAACAGCTTGTGTAACTATGGAAAATAAGTGCAGACTTGTTTTCCCACATTATTATGATGTGTTGTATTTTCAATGTACTGTAGCACAATATCTTAATTAAGAGAGGGTCCTGCACTCTGGCAGGGAGTACTACTCGTGCCATTTTGGCGTGTTTTTTGCAGTGAGCGGATATAACTTCCTTCAGGGTGACAGCATGGCCACCTCAAATTTGCAGGGCTGTGAACTTAAACTCAGACCTTTATTGCTCATGAAGCTCTGGAAGGATGTATATAGGCCATACCGTGTCGTTGTCCTCATGAGTGGTGGACTGGCATCCTACCTAGGGTGTACTCTGCCCTGGGGCCCATGGAAAATGTCTCCGGGAATAAATCCAGTATGTTGTACCTGGGGGCAAAGCTCAAAATCTCAATCCCCAAGATGAAAGCTAAAATCTCATCTCTTCAGACAGGTTCCAGGGCCCCTGTTCCCATCCCTGCCGCCCCCCCCCCCCCCAAAATCATTCAGGGTTTCCACACCATTTATAGAGCCCTTGTTGATTCATTTTTGTTTAATTTACTTGCAAAAATCTTGGTAAATTGTTTCAGGGTTGGTTGAGTGGCATGACCTGATTGGCTGGCGTACACTGAGGAGGAAGAAGCAAGCCTCCAATACTCTGAATTTTCATACTATATGCAAGGTCCTCTAATTAAGAGACATACACCATTTCCATACATAGCAATTGCTTATAAGATGAACTTCCATTTTGATAACAATACAGGAATGTCTCTTGTTTTTTCTGACATAAATACCTGTTGATCCTGTCTAGTAGAAGAGGTTTGAAGTAAATGGATGGTTGGATGGATGGATGCATGGATGGATAGATGGGTGATATGAATGTCTCCCCTATGGATTTTCTATCAAACACCTGACGTCATACAGACCTTGTATTTACAGCTAGCTTCAACCATTATATAGGTCAAGCATGTAGATTACTTATGTACCAGCACATCTCTGAACAAACTTACCTTATCTTGCAGCACCAGGTGGGCATGAAACATCATATGTCCTGTCTCTGGGCCGTCATGATACACGGCCAACACTTGCCCTGGAGGAGAAGCAGGCCGGTATAAACAAATTGGGCAGCCAATGGGGTGGGTGCAGATGACAGGGGGAGTGACAGATTTGGACAGTGTCATCGTGGTTGCCCACCCACACATGGGTACAGAGACTTGGGGAAACAACAGGGGTGGGGCCATAGGGGCACTGGCCCCAACTGAAAGCTGAATGGCCCCCTTCTGTCATTCATCGATTCAGATCACATTATTGGCTAAAAATAAGGTTGGCTCCTCTTATGGAGAACAGTCTGAGGTTTGCCCCATGCACCTCATACCCAGCTCCTGTGCAGTCGGCCAGGAAGGGTAAGGGTAGAGATGCGTACCTGTTCCAAACTGGGCGATACGGACACTATCGATAAGCTCATGGACAAAAGGTACCATAATCGGTACTTCCATCACACCAAGTACTATACGTTTGGTACTTAAAGAATGTACCAAAAGTACTGCAAGATCAGGCTTTTTCTTACTTTTAATTCTGTACGGACATTATAGCACTGGATGTTTGTTTCGTTAACTTTTACTTAGTCATAGAAAAAAATCTTAGCTAGCTTAGCAATTTTAATTATTATTTCTTTTATGGGTTATCTAATTAATGTTTACAAATCAGTTTAAAGTTTAACTCCACTGCTTTTGCATGAGTGCTACATGCGTTCTCCGAGACAATCATAATCATTTTCACCCTTGCTGTTTGAATTACTTCTAGGTGGTTTTGTGAGAAATTTATGTTGAATTCCTTTTTGCTTTATAAATACAGCAATATTAATCACAACAAAATAATGCAATGCCGACCTAGTATATTATGCAAAGTATTTCTTGTCCCTGCAATCCTTATCTTATATCTGATTGTACTAGATTGCAATTAAAGCTTGGATGTTTCATTTGTCCACGCATCCATTATTGTTACTTTAATTTTTTTTACTTCATTTGTCGTTGCTCTCTGAGTTTCCAACTTTTTAAAAGATGGTGGTTGTACTGGGTTTCAGGGGCAGGATATTTTCATAACCAGTCGACAAGGAAAGTATTTCAAGTCCTACCCCAAACTACTGAAGTACCAAAAAAACACCCTATTTTGGCACGCTCGGTACTGGAACTTTTGGTACTGGTACTGGAAAGTACCGATAGTATGGTACCTGTTGCCTTATCATAGCTGCACTTTTTAAATCCTTAACCGTCCCCTAATGATGACAACACTGCAGTCATCAGACGATCACATTTTAATTGTGTAGGTGTGTGTTTATATAACGTCCTCTTCATCCATCATGACAGATAGGGTAAAGCGTTCAAAAGTGATGGCTCGCTCTAGTAAATGTAATGCTTATGGAAGTAAATTAATGCAAAAAAGCACATTGAATTACATTAATCATATTTGGGGGTTGTAATTCAATGTGAATGTATTTTTAAACATTGAATATTTCAATTGAAAACATTTCTGTTGCAATTTCTTTGGTAGAATAATCAATACAGAACAATTTGGCTTCCACAATTCAGTTGCAAAGTATACAGTTAATCAAGTTCTTTTTTATAATTCAGTCACCTGAATTCAGTTCATCTACTTTTGTCTCAAAATAAAATTCAAGACAACAAATTCAGTTGGAAACATTCTATGTGTTTTAATGCCATGCAAATGGTAATATTCAGTCATTTTGTTTTCGCTTTACAAATATGCTGACAAAATTTCAGTGGTTTAAAATATGGTCTGAAATTCAGCCTTCTACATCCAGGACTAGCAGGATATTTAAGCAGCACTACAGGAATACAGGAAACTAACTCATTTTTGCCAAAAATAATAATTATATTAAATAAATAAATAATTATATTAAAATAACTGTTAAATATCTTTACATCGTGTGATGTCTGTGTTTGCACCACATTATGGAGAGTAATATCGACAAGTATTGGCTTCAATAAGCAGTATTGGTATCGGTAGCGATATTGGTATCAATAACATTGTAACGATACCCATCCCTAGCTAAGGGGCTACTTACTAAAGGCAGTTACAGAGAGGAGGTATTCAGACACCTTCTCTGTTAGATATAGTTTCCTAGGCACAAGGAGGAGCAATCAGATTCCATTAACGTTAATACAAAAACAATCCAGCTTTATTTCTTTTCTGTCAACCCCCCCCCAACCCCCCCCCGCCAAAATGGAACCCCCTCCCACCTCTGAGCAAGTGAGGAAACGCAGGCTAACTCCGCAAATCCTTTTGGCCTGAAGAAGGTGTCCTCTTGGGGATCCACAGACCCCTGCTATTGTCCAGTTTATACAGCAAGAAAAATATGAAAGCAGGAGAAAGAACAGGAGAAAGTTCATCGCATTAGTGCTAGATGGTCCTTAGCTGTTGTAACTTGGGGGTCCCTAGTTTAAATAAAGTTGAGACCCCCCCGCCATGAAGAAGTCCCAGGAGGTGAATGCTGTCTTGCCGTTTCACGGGGCACTTCGGGAAATTACTCAGCTGTGTAAATTGCTTTGGAAAAAACATGCCGGTGTTATATTCTGTCATGCTTGAGTTGTTTTTATTTCCCTTATTTGGAAACGTCCACTCCTTTAAGTACTTCAAGTTTTATTTTGGCTATTTCCTGAAAGTGCAGCAGCTACAGGGATGATGATGCATTAGAGAGTCTCATTAAATCCTCTAAAAGCAGAGCTGAGATCCTTGAAAACCCAGAACAGCTCCTTTAGCTCACAGACTGAGCACAAACCTGTGGAATCTAGTCTAGAGTTTGGAGAAGAAAAGAAAAGCAAGGCGGCAGTAACAGTTTTTCTTTTCTTTGAGATCTTCAATTCACCTGATCTCTGTGGAAGATGCGGGCAGTGACAGGTAAATTCTTTCTTTTTCCATTACATGGAGGAAGAGAGTAAAATCGGAGTCGGGTCTGATTTTCCCCCTTGGCTTGAAGGTGAAGAATGGAGCTTTGTGGTATAATTGGTCCCACATCTATATGCATCCAGGGTGGAGCCCTAAGTTAACTGCTGCCCAGCCATGGCTGAGGACAATGGAACACGAAAAGGGAGACAATATGTTTGTTAGACTTAACTAATAATCTTTCCTAAAAAATAATGTAAAATCTCACATCAGTGTAAGTGAAGGTTAAGGTTTTGGAAGATCAGTATTTGCTAAAACATTGCTTCTCAACCAGCTCCTCAAAGACCCCCAGACAGTCCACTTTTTCGCTCCCTCCCAGCTCCCAGAACACTTGTACTGTACCAGGTGTCCAGTCTTCTTCATTGGCTGAGAGAGGTAAGGAAGATGTAAGATTCCTGGGGACTGGAAAGGAGGGGAGAAGCCCCACAAATGCAGCCAGGAGCCTTTAATACCCGCCTTGGGGTTGTGGCCAGCGAAATTTAGAGTATCTGTCCTCCACCATTGTTGTCATCAGGCAGCAATTTTGGGTGGTTTCTGGCTTCTTGGTAGATCTGAGTTTGAAGACAGGAAATGTGAGTGAAATCCTGCCCACAAGTGACCAGGACACCCCCCCTCGCCCCTAAGTCCTTAGACAGTCATTCCGGTCACGGAGCTCCCGACGGCACCGGGAGGGGCAGGGAGCTTACCCCAGCCACCCTGCTTCCCGCTTGAATGGTTTAAGTCCCATGAGAGCTCTAACGGAGCCCCGGGGCAGATATTTCTCTCCGGTGTAGGAGGGCCGTACAGAAGCACCGTGAAGGACGGACACAGTCGCCGTAGAATTTTTAAGCCGGCCGTACATGGATGAAAGCCTTGGCATCTCTAAAAGTGTTTAATGTTACCGCAGTGGAGAAAAGGGAAGCGATTAAAATAAATCCCACGCAGGGCGCTGCTGTCGTGCCTAAGGATGAGATGAGCCATCATCATTTTCATCTAGCTAAACTTCCCGCATTCATTTCTACACTGTAGTTTTGGACATATCACTTGAAATTGTTTGTTTTCGAAAGTAACAAGGACACACAGCAACAGGGCACCGTAACATTTGAATAAATCATTAATAAACATGTTTTGTTATGATATGCTAATCTCCAAAGTATACACTGTGCATGAATCGGCCTAATTTAGGGTTTCCTGCAATCTCACACATTTCACATTGTGGCCTTTTGTGTATGTCGCGCCTGCATATAAATGCCTTTCGAAGAAATGCGAAGAGAAAACAACTTATTTACATATCCTTAATAACCGAAGCTGACTGGCTTCTCAGTGAATGGGCAGAGCCATTTTTTATTCTCTTCCAAATCTGCAATAAAGGGAGAAATAGCCACAAGAGGGCCTTAACATGACACAGGCAGTCCATACACACATGTGCCATGTATGGACGAGCATTGTCTTGTCGAAAGACTGTACCAGGCTGCTGTCTCAGGAGTGGTAAGACCTGCGGACGCAGGATGTCACTGACGTAGCGCTGTGTCATCAGGGTCCCCTGAATCACCTGAAGTCTTCAGTCCATGCCTCCCGGTTATGACACCACTCCAAACGCAGCCTTCTCCAAACAACAGCCTATGCATGGGATGGTGAACCTGTAGTCTGAAACCTTCACAAGGTGTGTGGGTGCCCTCACGTGCCCATTGGTTCCAACATCAGGCGACTATCACATCTGCATGCCCCACATGCCGGGCAATTGTACGATATGACCTCATGCACCCAGAATGCGACCCCTGTCAAACTTCATCAAGGGCTGGTAATGCTGTCTAATGCGTCTACGAGGCTGTGACTGGTGACTAGACTTGCCAGCTCCTTGCAAATCAAATCTGCACGTGTACCAAATTGCATCCCAATTGGACCATTGCTTCTGAGTGCTTCATTTTCTTTGTCACTGAGTGTATATTTTGCAGGAGCCTGCATAGATGGACTCTGAGGGCTTTCTGGTTGGCGAATGGCTTCCTGAGGCTCTTTGAGGGACTAAGAACTACAAAAAGGGGTCCCAAGATTACTTCTGTCCAACACATTATGCAATAACATCGAACTTAATTACTCTATATCACAGCTGAGACGGCGCTTTAAGCTAATTCTCAGACACCATATAATGTTCAGCTCTTTCTCAAGTACTAATTGGATGGCTGCTCGTTAAGAAAGTCCATTAGATTTTACTTTTGTATTTGAGCGATTGGACTTTAATATGTCTCATTGCAAAAATCTTAAACTACCACTAAAAGTTTCTCCTACACGGGACCTTCACGTGACAAACATGCCCTATTGTATCATACTGTATTTGTCACTGACTACAAATTATGAACTTTACAGGATGCCGATAAATAGTATAGAACACGTGACTCAGCTAAATAAATTGTCCAGGGTCTAGGTGGGGAATTGCACCGTTTTTAATTTGCAGCTAAAAAAATTATCATATAGGCCCACTTTATAATATATGCATTTTCCTCTTTGGCAAGGTCCCCAAATTTGTCGAGATCCTAATTATTTACTTAGAACCTGGCAAGGACTCTACTGATCCACTTTGTTAGAATTGGACTTAGTTAAAGCACTCCATAAAAAGATTTAATAGACCAGGGGATCGTAAATATAGAGGAAATGACCTGTACATGTTGAGATGAAGCAGGCCTCCCAGTGTGGGCTGTCTCCTGGAGACCTCTCTCCATCCATCCATCTATCTATCCATCCAGCATCTTGACAATGATATGTGCTTTTCAGAACTCCTACCGACGGTCCCTAAAAATGGATCTGCCCCCGTTCGGCGTTGGCAGAGTTGTGAGTTGACTTTGCACAGTAATTATCTGCAGAATTCTCATTGAGTTTAATTCCAGGCTACCTTTCAAAGTTAACTTTTGAATAAAAACTTGTTTACTAAGAATTCTATTTAATTTGTCTTGCTAAGTGTTCCTTTAAAAAGCTAGCTTTCCCATAAATAAAAGTGATATTTTACCAAGACTGGATTCTTATAAATATAGTATTGATCTGCCCTGTTGTATTCTTCATTTTTCATCCAGTTTTACTGCATTATGTCTGTCATGTGACCAATAGCTCTCTGGCTAACACTGTTACAGCACACCCACCAGGTTGGGGGTTTGAATCCCACTGATGTGATGTGTGGGCTTCCTCTGGGTACAATTTCCTCCCACTCCATAACATGCTGTTAGGCTAATCAGTGTCTCTAGGCTATTTACAATGTGTTATTGTGTGTCTGTGCCCTGTGACGGACCGACATCACAGGCATGTCCCTGGTGCTGCTTGGGAGAGGTTCCAGGCCCCACTGTGATCCTGACTATGACAAGCAGTTAGAAGACAATGGACCTTTTCCATAAGTAAATGACTTAAACTATGTTTGTTTTTCCATAAAGACTAATCAGATATTAACGGTAATAGCTACAGTGCTTATGCAATGGTATAAAATTAATTTACCAGAGAACATTCCGGATGATCAAGCAGGAACTGACATACTGGTATAGTTCATAGCCAGGCATTCACAATGCTATGTAAACTGCTAAGATCACCTCTCCTACACCCCATCTTTACCTCCTGTCCTGTATAAGTTGCCCACGTGGGAAACCCATTATTACTTAAATAAATGTTAAAATATTCATATATATTAAAAAAAAGAAATACAAATTGAAACAGCATGGTCTAGAAGTATCACAGTTGCATTCCTGGACCAAAAAGCATCTCAAATAGGACCATCCCATTCACATTGCTAGGACTGGAGGACCGCTGGGCAGGACACCCAAGGAAACAGGTACCCCCTGCACTGCCGACTGGATGGATGGCTCCAAAACAATGGGAACTGATGATTGGTGGACGGGAGGGGGGGTTGCTGGGCAGCACACCACAGAAAACAGCCTCCCCCCCAGGCAGCCTAATGGATGGACGGCTCCATAATAATGGGAGCTGATGACTGGTGAACTGGGGAACCGCTGGGCGGGACACCACAGGAAACAGGCACCCACCCCCCAGGCAGCCGACTGGATGGATGGCTCCAAAATAATGGGAGCTGATGATTGGTGCAGCCAGGGGGCAAAAATCAAGACACCTGGACCAGGGGAACAGGCCCATTGTAACAAGTACAGCCCAGAGGATCAATGTATACACGTGTCTGGATGCCTTCAAAATTACCAGGTTGGGTAGACATTTACGCTGCTGTTTGGTAGCTGCACATAAGTGGAATCTCCCCCCAGAGATATTTCATTGGCCCAATTAACTTTTGGCACTCCATAGATTGTGTGTGTTCTGGCAGACCTCAGATTACGAAAAGGGCCTCAACAGTAAAACGACAGTGTTTTAGTGCCGAGAATAAAAAACACAACATTATGACCAAACTGCGACATTCAGCAAGCAGCTGCTCAGAGGGAATCTTGCTTTATGAGACAGCTGTCCGCCACTTACTCAATTCAGTCTCGCACCTGATTAAGTTTGACAGCTGAGACATCCAGGCTACAAACAAAACCACGGGGAACGTGGTGAGTCTGTACAGGAAGGACCTCCTTCAGCTCCCAGCGGGCAAAGGGCTCTTTGACGGGTCCTGCAACTGTCTAGGCGCATAACCGCCTAAAATTTCACGAGCAGAAAGGCACATGGTAACGTTATGGTCTCCCCCAGGGTTGCCAACTATTCTGTTTCTGGTGTGACACTCCCGCTTGCAGACTCACATGCTCGCGCAAAGAAATCTTATGGCAAATATACATCATTCCATTATAAACCTAAAATTAACTACGTCAAAAGCGTTTGGGTAGTTTGCAAACCCTACAGACGATTTACAAGGTAATAAAACTGTTACATCTAACTGCGAGTGCAGACTTGTCTTTAATTGAAAATCTCACTTCAGCCAGCTGACCCAAGCAGGGGACCCTCTCCTCCACAAACAGCTAATTGTATTTATTTACGGTTCAGACAGAGATTGTGGATGTATCCTGATCGAGAGAGAGAAGCTGGCATTGAACTGGGCGCAGCCCTGCAAGTTATCCACCGGGACCAGAAAAAAAAAAACTATTCTACCCGCCTCCCTCTGGGGCTGTGCTGTTACACACTCAGGCTTTTAGCAGAAGGAAGCGAAAACGTGAACCATTTAAGGCAACATGTCAGCGTCCGCCTGCGCTGCATTAAATCATACTGAGGCTGGCTCTGTGGTTTTGGCTGCCTTTAAAACGGGCGTGATTATTCAGCAGAACTGACCGCTGCCCCTCACAGGCCTGGCAGGAAACTACCACTACGCGATCATTATTTACTCAGACAGGATGTCCACGAGGTCACTGAGTCACAAGGTCACACAATCCAATATTGCTAATAATAATAAATGACACAAACACATAAATCAATTATGTTAATTCGCACTTGCTACAGATTTGTCCTTTTTTGAATGAGGACTAGGCTGGATTATATTTGACCATTTGACATTGAAGTGGGTGGTCTGTGGGTGGGGGGGGCAGATTAAGCTTAATTCCGATTACATAATGCTGTGGTATCCCTGGATGAACTCCCCGTGCATGTTTATGTCTCATTTTGTAACCCTCTTATGGGTGTTCTATTCCCCGTACGGATTTCAATTAATCATGTCTGGCACAGAGACCCTGAGTGAGAGAATCACTTATTTTTTAAGCTGTCTCAAAGCGAACACCCACCTCCCCCCAAAAAAAGTTCTTGCATATTTCAGAACGAATCATCTTTTGTGTTTCTATATGACAAGGTCAGACCCTCACTGTATTGTTATTTATAATAAAGTTACGATTGTTCTGTAGGAAGCACATTTTTTAAATACTTCAGTCTAAAATGATATTTCAGTTTTTTTTTCATAATTTTATGAACAACCTGTAACTTTGCCATGTAGTTTAATTGCCAGTTTTGCCATGTAGTTTTATTGAATGGACAGTGATTTAATGACAGATCTCATGGTTGGGGATTGATATGTCTGCCTGTAGCTGGGAGCTTCATGGTGGTCTGGGGACCTCAAGATGGTGGTGACAGTGGTGGTGTCTACCTCTACTCAAACCCTGTATTACGCATGCAGGGCCCCCGACATTTGGGACCCCCTGTTGGCCATAAATAGTCACTACACTAAATATTAAATTATTAAATAAATTATATGCTGAAACAGCATGCTCTGCATCATAGCTTGCTCGTTTGACTGTCTGACTGTACTGGGGCATAGGACACAGTTGCCAACAGAGCTGTGTCACTGCACATTCTATCTCATAACTCTGGAGGAAGGTTTTAATTTTAAATAAATGTGATTGTTTTGTACATCTGCTACACAAGAAAAAAAACAAGTACATTTTGCATGGACTTGGGCCATTTTATTGTGTTGCTTCAATATGAAGTTGAGTGAATGAAGTGTTTTGCAAAGGAAGTTGAGTGAAAAGGAAATGCTATAAATCAAAGCTCGTCATCTGGGACTGCAAATTACCCATTTACATCAAAGGACCGCTTGCATTGCTACTCATTTTAGTACATTACCAGATTCATAAGTATGGAAATTTGAAGACTGAGCTCCTGAAACTGGTCTGAGGTGTGAATAAAGGCACAGCAGATATGCAGACGGCCTTTCAGCTGCGCACCGATCAGAGACCATACGACCATTTCTGTTCCGCATGTGTGTCTCGCGCCATCGGTGTGTGTGTGCTCACGTACTGCGTGCTTCAAATTGACAGATACACTCTCAGCACCATACTATTCATGCGCGAGATTGAATCGGCCGCTTTAGCTAAAATCGAGTCGACTGTGTGCTCACTCTCACGCGTCGGTCCATTTCACCGCAACTGCTTCTTATATTTTTTAGCATAATGTCCGGCCTTGGATTTTGCTACAATTTTGGAGGACAAAGATGACTGAAATAGCCCTATAAATGACACGTAAAATGATACCAAATCACGTCTCTGTCTCTTGTTGGCATTCTTCTGATTTCTTCCTTTCACTTTGGTATCTGCAGGTCTGACTACTGTATCAGTGTGCGCTAGGCTAATGGGCCTGACAGTTATGATTCTATAGGTAATTCTGATATCCTCTTGTATCTGGCCAGTTCATTCATGGGTTTTATGGGTAATCAGGTTTAGGAAGCACTCACTCCCATAACATTTATCTTTCCCATGAAACCACTGTCCATAACACCCATTGCTCTGATGTTATTTTGATTGTAATGCTCTCAACATACCGTCTTTATCACCATGAAAACAACCATTTGCATAATTTCACTATTCTGCTAAAATTGAAATATTTTTTCTTAACATCATAAAACTTTAGTCTCAGTTAAACCTTAAGTTTGGTGAATTGTTTGTATGATACTTATATATTATACCAAAACAGCAGAGATTTTGGCTGGTCATATACACTCTTGTGGATAAGCTTGTTTTTGTCCTTAAACTGCACCGTAGTAACAACTGAAAGATCCAGCAGAGGTGGTTAAGAATAAAATATACATTTTATTATCACGTAAATAACTTGCAGCCAAGGTCGGCCAAGTTTTAAATGATACGTCTTGTGCTGGTGGTTTCTGTGCCCTGAGGGATGTACAAACTGCTACCCCTCCCAAGTGTGGGCAAGTATTAAGGTGAGCAACCGGGGAAACAGGAGCTTTTCCTGAAGCTTAAAAATTAGTTTCAGATATTTAAGCCCATGAAACTTCTAATTAATGTAAAAGTTGATTTCCAGCCTCTGCTATGCAGAGAGAAAAATTCTACTACCCAACAAAATGTTATATTTTTTTTAATTATACGAAAATTGATCATGATGTATATCGTTCACGTAGAATGTTTATATTTGTTCATGTTCACGAAGGGAGCTGATTGTAAATAATAAAAATGGCCATCTTTATCTGTGCTTCACATTGCCTCCACATTCCTTTATCATTTTTTTACTGTTAAATTTAAGGTCCCTTTATTTGGTCATCACACAATAAACAAAACTGTAAAATCTCTATTCTCTTAACTTAGGATAATCTTTAGATTAAACATAAGTCTTTGGGGGATGATTTGATAATCAGTGTTTATCTGAAATAATTTAAATTGCAGGTATTCATATTGTACAAATTAATTCTTATATAAATGGAAAATTATACAGTCCTCAGCACCCTTGATTTAATATGATTATAATGCATTTAATCATAATCGGCGGTTAAGTGAAGTATAAATAAAGATAATACCTTCTTAGCTGGAATAAAAACCAACATATTAAAACAATTAGTCCATTTCTAAAAGTCACTGCACAGAATGCATAGGGCACAAATCGAGGTACTCACTCACTCACTCACTCACACACTCACTCACTCACTTACACTGAAAGATCACACAGGATGTCTTGAATTGTGGGAGGAAAAGAGAAGATCATCTCACCAATTTTGAAGGCACAGTAAAAAAAAACAACAGAGCTGAAGGATTTAGGGCACAATGTATTCCCTGCTGAAGTACCACACAAGCCCAATACACAGAATGCATTCATATTATGGACACACACACACACACA
>JAODJW010000007.1:18913037-18939987 GCA_026777045.1 Hyperopisus bebe | reverse complement strand
GTCTGGGAGGTTTTATGTGGCGGTGGGGGGGGGTTGGAGGAGGGCGTAACCCACAGTAACTTCCAGCCCAAAAGACACGATTCACCGGGTGGCACACGGCTCTGTCAGCAATCGGAGGTGGCCGGTGGCGGGTAACCATGGGAATACTGCATCCTAAAGACCCCCCACTCCCAGAAGAAGACGGCTGTACCTGCAGGTAGGTGCTTCTCTTGGATCGCATCAATAAGACAAATATGTGCATGTGAGCCTTGAGAGTAATTCCATGTAAAACAGCCTGGAAGGCACTTCTTAAATAAAAGTGTTCTGACCATCCTTGTTACGCTTCATTCTTAAATTATTATAGTTAAAGGTATAAAAGGGCAATATTCAGAATGTCTGCCTCTTTGTGTCTGTAGGCTTTTCCGGAACTGTGGCGCATGACAAACCTGAAACACCAGCCCCGCCTGGGCAGAGCACCACACTCATGCCCCCCCGTGTCCGACTCTCGCAACACTTACATTTCAGTACCTAGTAAACAAGCACTTTGTATATCACTTGCATTGAAAATAACTGACAATGAATTAGCTAATTAAATGCTATTTTGTCACCTCTCATCCTCATATCCATACCAAAGTATTACGGGATGGTTTTCAAAACAGTCAATTAATGAGTCTCAATAAACCAATTAATTTAGTTTTTTAATATCTTCAAATGAACATTTACTACGCCAGTGTCAACACTGCAGTTGCTTAAGTGAATTAGGTCTCCTGCATTAATTAGGCCATGGCTCTGTGGGGAAAGGACTTGACACAAAATCAGTCTACCGAACCCTTACTGGTAAGAACTACAGTTATCAAGACCACATCTGACGCTGAGACAGCAGGTCTTCACCTGACAATGATTAAATGCACTTTATTTAACTAAATGAGCACTGTGAAGGTTAAACACATTAACCAATTTAAGCTTCTTTATTTAGCTTTGTAAGCTACATCTATGAAACTTTTCCCATACCTCCAGGTGTATTTGAATCCCAACAGGGCCAGAATTACACACGGAGACACACACACACACACTAGCTATAGCTCGCAGGTGTTCTGATATCATGTAAGATGATCTCCACTGTAAACAACCCAACCCCACCTCATTGACACATACTAGTCATCTGCATTTCAGGTCTTAGCCGAAGAACAACCATGGTACCTTACTGACTGGCATTAAGCATCCAGACAGAATTCATTTTAAATTAATTTGTTTTCTCCTTGACTTGGCTTCCAGTAACAGTGTTATAAAGAGGGAGAGGTTTGTTTGTCAGTTTTTGGGCATGGAGAGGACTCTAAGGGTAGGTTAACAGATAGACGGCCTCCCTTGTGTCATGTGACTCTGAGTTTTTATTGCTTTAAGTAATCCGGCTGTCTGGGGTTGGTGAGCAATGAGGACCAGCCTGGCTGAGATTAGCTCCCGCAGTCTGGGAGTGCAACGACTCTGTTTCCATCACCGGATACAGATTTCACAAAAAAGCCGGCGACGGCGCAGTTGCCTTCATTACTATTGTTAATATTATTTTCCCCCATTTCTCATTAAGCTCCAAAAATTCACAGTTTAATCAGACCCCCAAGCTGAAATGAATTAGCCAGTTTTTGAATGACCAATGAAATATTATTAAATAGCAATGGTTCTGCTGTGTATCTCATAAATAAATATAAAGTTGCACAGTAAACACAACATAGTGAAAAGCACGTCACTATATACACATGGTGCGCTGCATCACGTGTGAAAAGTACAAGTCACTATATACACATAGTGCGCCGCATCACGTGTGAAAAGCACGTCACTATATACACATGGTGCGCTGCATCACGTCTTACATCTACCCTGATGACATCTTCTCAGCACAGCTCTCTATGTGAACCACCACACCTCTGTGTCACGGTGACTTTAAAACCCTGTGGCATTTTCCCTCATTTCCCACAAATCCCCTGTCTGTTTGACTGATGTGATATTCCCCCATAGCCTTCCTAAAAGCAGCCATCGAAACGGCAGCCAAATACGCAAAGTTCTCTTCTTCCGTTGTTGCTATAGGAGGTGAAGGGCAGCGTGTCTGCCGAGGCCTGCCCATTTCTGGGTCTCTGTGCCAGCTCGGCACAGCTAATGCCCGTGGGAGGAACTTGGTGTAATTGGAATATTTCTCATCCATTTCATGTCTTATTATTACTTCCATCAGGATAAAACGGGGGAATGGGGGGGGGGGCACTGATATCACCAATACCATCTTCTAGGGCAGGGGTCTCCAACTCTGATCCTGGAGAGCTACCGTCCAGTAGATTTTCTATCCTACTTGGCTTCAGATGAGCCACACTTGTTCTCAGGTAAATACCAGGAACAGGTGTGGCTCATCAGAAGCAGAAAACCTACTGAATAGTTGCTCTCCAGGACCGGAGTTGGAGACCCCTCTTCTAGGGGCATGAGGCCAGACATCCCAGCATTCTGGGGGTGGTGCCATATCACAACAGCTTTCTTAAACTTTCCCCATGTCAAGAAGTTGACAGCAACCCCCTCTTATGTTCTTTTGAATGAATTTCAAAAGAAGTTAACTAGTTAAGCATTTAATTATGCATCAGATGTTGGAAAATGATGGCGCTGAATAACAAGTGTATATGATGTAGAAATTCATTTTAGGTCTCCATCAGAAAACCTGAACAGGCAGTTCTTGACTGATGTAAGTAATTCATTCCACAAATCATTACCTAAGTCAAATAGTATGTAAGTCTGATTTACTTTACCATACTGTTCAAGACACCTTCAAGTGTGTGGAGCTGCCCTCCGGCAAGGTGCAATTTGGACATAAGGAGGCGGAGTTGGGCTCCACTTGGCTCCGTCTATATTTAAACTCTGCTTATGGCACATAAGCCAAAAACATATAAGCCAAGAATACTTTAGTACATGCTCTCCTTGTTCCAACAACCAGGTCATCAAGAGAAATGGACAATAAGTGAAAATCATGGGAGCCAGCCATGCCATCCCATTCCATTCAAGCCACGCTTGCAGATGACTGCCACTGTGCTTTGCACTGCAAAGATCACTGGATGTTGCCATCTCATTCAGATGAAGTTCTCATGCAGTTACACCAGACTTACTCTGACTCTTGCGTGCATTGTTGTGGAGCATAGAAAATTTGATCGTAAATGTGACCGGAAGTTTCAAATGTTAGCTAACTTATGCAGTCACTAAATGAGGAGTGAGTGTAGCACGTACTAAAGAACTCATAGTGGTTCTTTGAGTGCATCTGTAAACTCTATGTACTGTATCAAATTTTTTGCATGAGTATTTTTTGCGTCAGTAATTTTTTGCGCATATACTTGTTGGTTATATAAGTTGTGAGGTCCCTGTGTAATAAAATCCAACCTGAGAAGTGGCGTAGAGGGTGAATTGGATGGATGAGAGTTTTCATAAGAAACACAAGGAAATAACTTGATTGGCAGATACCTCTTCTCCTAAGGGACACACTGCAGACACCATATGATTCCTGTAAGCACACGTTACATAGCTGTCATTCAGCAAGAAAAGCTTCTAATGCCCCAAGAACCCATTTATAGTGTGTGACATGTCCAGACCAGGTAGTCGCTAGTATCAATAACTAACAGGGTATGCATCACTCACCTGCTTGTTACCAATGGCTGTTGTTTGCCGTGCCTGATTCGTGCCAACTTGCTGAACACAATAATGAAATTGCGTTCAACAGGATTTCCAGTCCGAGTTTACAAGCACTAAAAGTCATCAGCTAGACAATCAGTATGATAGGTCAAGTACATATACCAGTGACATGTTTTTGTGTATAGAAGAATTAATTTCTGCGTTTACCTTTTTTACATTATTACATAATGAACTAGAGAAAATTGAATATCAAAGCAATTCAGGTTGGGTATAATGCTTTAATTTTGCACCCCCGAGTTCTTGGGGGATATATTACAAGTGTAATTCTTTAGCTGAGCCCCTGGCTGTTTATGGACGCCTGTTAACATGTTTCTTAGCAAAAATGTACTGCAATGCCTGCCACTTCCCATAATCTTCATCTGTCATCCATGGAGAAGATTTCACAAGTTGGAATCAGAGTCCCTTTTTTTCCTTGATGTTAGCAGTTTCTCTGAGGAGCAGACCAGCCGTCTCCAGGTAAACTACAGATGAAAACACGGCTCTGAAATCACCCCAGAACAAGGCCTGTGAGTGAAACTAAATTAGTGCTGCACAAATTCACTACTAAGGCAGCAATTTATTTTTTGTTTACCGCACTCCCCATCGGTTTCCTTCATAGATTAATTTTTGGTTTTTGATACTGTCTCAACATCATGAAATAAAATGTGGAAAAGAACAGCTTCCCTGCCGATGTCCCAGTCGACTCGTGATTTGTAGAAATTCTTCTGAGTCAGTGATTTTAAAACAAAACCTTGTTTCAGTGGGCATGTACAATACATTTCACAATTAACAGGGCTGGTATGAATTTACACTACAGTAGCACTCAACGCACACTTTTTACATGTCACAAACGTGCATTTATGCATAGGTTTCAATGTAAGCTTCAGTTATAGCTGTAGTTCATATAATTGTTCATATAATATTGATATGAACTATATAATACTGTAGCTCTGTAGCTGATGGTTCTGCAAATTGAATCCAAGAAACAATACTTTCCATATTCCTGCAAATACTTTTCTACAATTATTTTCTCTTGTGTGCAACACTAAGGTGCCCAATTAAAGTGAGAGTATCATGGGGTTACCTGGTACCTTAGGCCTTCACCACAACATAATCAGCACCTGAGAGCCACGGAATGTGCAAATTACACATGAATCTTTGCCCTATACCCAACCAGTGGCCTGTGGTCTGTGTGTCTTTTATACAGAAAATGTTGAATTCATCTAAAATCTGAATTTTTACCAGCAAATAAATGAAAAGATTGCTCCTCAAGATCTAAGAAATGTACTTCAATAGACTGAAATCCATAAAACATGCTTATAAATAAAGTGCTCTTCATACAGCTCACCATGTGTGTACAGTGACATACTTTTCACTGTGATATATTTACTACGAAGCTTCATATATATCTATTTATGAAATAGACAGCTAATCCATTGTTGCTTAATTTAATAATATTTTACTAGTCATTCAAAAACGGTCTAATTCATTTCTGCCTGTGCCTCTGACTTTTGTTTTAAGCATCTCTGTGCCGGAACAGCCAACGAAACAGTCTTCGTTTTCTTCCAGTTGCAATCAACGTTGTCAATAGATTTCAGAAACATGGAGCCGAAAAAGAAATTGTATTTATTTCGATATTTATTTTGTGAGATAATCTGGATTTATAAGTATGCAGTTTGGATGAAGTGGATAATAACTGTTTTCATCTGGCTGAAATACATCATTACACAGAAGTATCATTAAGAATTATCACTCATCCATTCATTAGCAAACGATGACCAGTGTATTGACATCCCCCCCTTTACCAACACATAACACATATTTGCATTTATTTACATTGGACATGATGCATTCATACTTTCATATTCTGTGCTGTGATCATGGTCACATGGAGGGGGCTGTATGGGTGTCTTTTGGTGGGTATCCTGAAGGGACCCCCCCCCCCACGCACACACAGTGCAATAAATGTAGAACAAGCCAGCTGGGAATTTAAATCAATACAGAGCTGATAGTGGAATTACACAGTGGTGAAATCTGCATATTGACTGCCTCTGAAGCTTTGTAAGTGTCCACCACGTAAATCAATACAAGTAATGTTGCTATCTTCGATATGAAATGGGGGAAAAAAGCCATGTTTTGTTTGTTGTGTCCTCCCTCCCCCTCATATATTTGCAGATCAGACTCCTTGTGTGTACCTGACCATTACCCAGAATGCACCTGGGGTGCCCCTACATGTTCCTCATTGTATGTTCCGCTGGCATCCACTGTACCCCTGCATGCACACACATTTAATTTGAACTTGGCAAATACACTGCAGGCTTTTTGTGAGATTGATCTCCTCTCTGGGAACAGGAATGTACATAGGGGAGGGGCCACAGAGGCACTGGTTCCAGCTGAAAGCTGATTGGCCCTCAAAGGGCCCCTTCCGCTGTCACGCACTGATTCAAAACAGATCATTGGCTAATGATGACATTGCCCCCTCTGTATGGCCCCTCTTATGTTCCCCACATAAAAAATCTTAGAAATGCCCCTTTTGCAAATATTTGAAGATCCCCTAGGAGCAATTGGAGTTTGTTACTCAGTCAGGGGCCAGCGTAGCGGTTAGCACTGTCGTCTCACACATCTGGGACCAGAGTTTGAGTCTTTGCCGTGGCCCTTGTGGGATTTACTCTGGTTTCCTCTCCCAGTCCAAAAATATACTGAGGCTGATTGGAGTTACTAAATTGTCTGTAGGTGTGAATGTACCTTGTGATGGGCTCGGTGCCCTGTTCTGGGTTGTTCCCGGCCTTGCACCCATTGGCTCTGGACCCTGAATAGGATAAGCAGTTTCAGAAAATGAATAAATTGCAGTTGCTGCTTTTTTTCCAAAGATCACAAAAAGGCCTGCTGAGGAAGGTGAGATCCTCACATCTGTCTCAGTAGTATGTTATACCAGCATCAATATCTATTGGCGCACTCTGTCACTTCAAATGAATTGGCTTTAACTTCACTCCTTGTCTCTTACACTCAACCAACATCTCAGTTCATTCTTGTTGAGACTCTCTTGCTCATGATTTAGATGCAGAAAGACACAGAAGGATGATTGACAGTTTTGTGTTTGTGTGTGTGCTTGCATTTTTTGTAATTATAACATTGTGGGGGCTTCATTTCCACATATGGATGATAAAAACGTGTAACTTTTAACCTTATGGGGACATTTTATTTTATAAAAGTCTGTGAATGCGATCAAACTAAAAATTAATTCTTGATTACTAATGGTGTTATGGTTAAATAGGGGTTGCAGTTAATAGGGGTTGTAGTTATTATCACCAGTTGTGACTAGGGTTATGCAAATAAATAAATAGAGAGTCCCCATAAAGATATAGATACTTAATGTGTGTGTGTGTGTGTGTGTGTGTGTGTGTGTGTGAGAGAGAGAGAGAGAGAGAGAGAGAGACACTCTGTGTGTGTGACAGAGAGAGAGAGAGAGAGAGAGAGAGCAAGCCTGGGCAGAGCAGTTTTTAAATATTTACTGTTATAAATAGTAAATAGTCATTAGTTGTTTCTATAGTTTCCATTGTACAATGAAATAATCAATTCCATAAGATCACCATGGCATTTTCTCTGCAAGGCTCAGATGACAGGGCTCATTGGTAGATGGGGGTGGCTTTGAGTGCTGAAGGACATTTGTAACTCCGCAGTTGTCATGGTAGAGGGCAACAAACAGCTCGGTCCAAGAGACAACAAAGAATGGATGAGGTTCAGCTCTGTCGCCATATCAATCAACCTTTGCCCGAGAGCCCAACTACCACCTTTTCCCCACATAATATAATGGATGTATTTTACACATAACCTGGTTTTTCACAATTCGCAGTAGATGTTTGTATTATTCGTTACTTTTAGGGGAGTTACAAGGCCCAACAATAATATATAACTATAATAATAGACTTATAACACATATTATAATTTATTAACCCTACTGCACCGTTCAATAGTTTGTCTAGGTAGGAGAAAGACCAGCCTCTGCATTCACGTCAGCTTCAGTCCATCTTGGTATCCTGTCATACACATCTTGAGCTGTGTGTGGTGGGATTTTGGGTTGTTCTTCAACACAAAAAGCCTCCAGTTCCTTCAGGGAAGACTGAGGTGGAACTCTCACACACT
The DNA here is from genome assembly GCA_026777045.1 of Hyperopisus bebe. Taxonomy (NCBI): domain Eukaryota; kingdom Metazoa; phylum Chordata; class Actinopteri; order Osteoglossiformes; family Mormyridae; genus Hyperopisus; species Hyperopisus bebe. The sequence goes on along the minus strand of JAODJW010000007.1, from coordinate 18,932,175 downwards.
GCTGTCCAGAACTCCCCAAAAAAGATCAAAAATGTTTAGATCTGGTGGCTGTGGAGGCCGTGGAAGGTTCTAGCTTCACTTTGTTGCTCATGAAAACTCTCCTGAAATTGCTTCACAGTCTGTATGGAGGCGTTATCATCTTGGGATATGAGAACATCATGAGGAATCAGTGTTTGCACCAAAGGAAGCTTCTGGTTCTGTAAAATATACCCACATTCCTTGGCAGTTATACGACCATGCAGGGTAATCAGCTAACCTATCGACTGCCACTAGGTGGCTGCCCACTGTGGGATGAAAGATTCCTGAGGTAAAAAGCCTCAGGATCCTGGCAAGGGTGCCGTCACCAAACCGGCCGAGAACTTTAGCCATCCCCAGTTAACAACTTTTACCAACATCATATGGGGGTGTGGGTTTACCAGAGATGACATTTCCCTAGGGCTGTTACGGGCTTGGGACAGGTGGGGAAAAGGTGACAATCCACTTGCGACTCCAAGAGAAAACAGGGGTTTATTGGGGAAACTAAACATACACTGGATACAAATCACAAAAATAACAGCACCATGAGAGGTCAGAACCAAAGAGGGGAAAAACACTACATACAGAACTAGGAACAAACCTACAAAAGAAACCTAGCAGAGTAGCACCCAGCAACAGAGCACAGAGTAACATCTCACACAATGAGTAACTGAGGATATGAACAAAGGCAGGCACGTAAATACATTGAGAACAAGAACTAATGATAGGCAGGTGAATCATCAGAAACAACCAACCGATAATGGCATAGGGCAAAAATACACAGGTGAAGTAACTAAGACTAATGAACACAAAACCAAGGAACGTGCAAGACCTGAAACTAAGGAAACAAGGAAATTCTTCACTAGTAGAAAATCATGAAACAAGTAAAACACAACATAACCAAGGCAAAGAACCATAAAGACAAAACAACCTCAGCGATAAAAAGTATCAAGACTAAGGATAAAACAATAAGTAACCAACCCAGAACCACCAAAAGGGAGCAGGGAAGGGCAGCCAACTGCTCAGCCCATTCAGCCCTGTGTCGGCCTGGGCGAACAGACACACTTACTAAGGACAACAAAAACCCAAAAATTAACCAAAACAAGGGAGGCTGGCTTTCATCCATAACTGTGCTACACACTCAGCCCATTGAGCTATGCAGCAGTCTGGGAAGTAGGGAAAACACACAAGGGTCTAGTACAAAGACAGGAGGGAACGGGGAGGCCAGCAACACCTGCTGGCCAAATGGGGAAGTGACATGAAGGGCAGGGATAGTTGGGCACTGACCCTGACAAAGACGCCACATAGGCTACTGCTACTGATCTTGCGATGTAAGAAAAAGGATGAAAGATGCCTCAAAAGACAATATTACTTTTCTCTTGTTACTCTCAGGTCCAGATTTTGTGATGCTTGCACCAGGTCATCCGTCTATCTGCGTCGTTCTTGGATACAAGTGGTTTCCAAATGGCCATGAATCCTAGCTTTGTGACGCTCACCACAAATAGTTTTTGTTGAGACTGGGTCACAGAGGTGCTGATTCAGTTCTCTGGTAATCTTTGAGATTGTACTTTTGTGATATTCAGCAACTATCCTGTTAAGTGTTTGTCTATTCCAGTTAGCAAGCTCAACTTTTGGCCATTGTTCCACTTTGCTGATACAGTTTTTCCATGCAGTACATGTCATCATGGTTTCTTAGGACCGTTTCCCATGATACATTAATTTTACTGGTTTTGTGACCAATCTGCCTACAATTCAAGCCTCTTTTGAATTATTTTGGTTCCCTTCTGTTGCTTTCAAAACTCACATAATAATGAGCTGGTTGTCAAACCTCTTTCATAGCTAATACATGCTGCGAAATGGCTCTCAACATAATATAAATCACCTCTGTAGCTACATTTATAATTATTTCAAAGTTAAAGTTCCAGGGTTTAATGTGGAGTTCCTCTTAATTTTCCCACCCTTAACAGTATGTGTTGATATGTTACAAGAAGCATGAATGGATCTGTTCCTCGTAAGTGGCACTAGCTTTGCAGTAAAGGGGGCTAACATGCTAAACAGGAGTTTGAGACGGGCACTTCAGCGATAAATAGATAAGACAAGTTAAGATAAAATAAGATGAGATGAGATAAGAATGTTTATCGTCACTGTGAATAGAGCAGTGGAATGTGACTTAGCAGCAGCCCAGCCAGCAGTACAGCATATACAATATGCATAGACAAGTAAATAAAGATAGACATAGAAAAGCACAATACAGTATACACATCGTGTAGGAGAACAAAAATATATGTACAGTAACAGTGCAAAATGGAATCAATGCGGCATATCAAATAGGTGCAAATAACAGAACTATGGTTGGAGCAATGGATCCTGGTGCACACTGGCATGTATGGTAATCATGTGATACCAGAGGGGTGTGGCTTCCATGAAGTACTGAATTTCACATGGTGCCCTGTAACTTTACTAATGTGCAGGGCCCTCCTCCTTAAGTACCACCACTGTAGAATAAGAGCTTTCAAAGAAAAGGGAGATATCACTGTAAGGGCCTTCACACAGCTCTCAGCTGCAGAGGGTGTGAGCCCCCCTGCTGGGCCACTGCAGAGGAGACAGTGACACCTTCCAGCGGGTAGGAGCCCCCTGCTGCGTGGCTGCATGGGGACTTACACAGAACTGTGGCTGCTGTCCCCGCATGTAGGAATCCCTTTGTTCTGGGCTCCCGAGCCAGGATACGCCCTTGAAAGCCCCCCTTCAATATTGTACGGGCAACCACGTGTTTTGGGAATTCCAAGGAACCAGCAAACAGTGAAAAATGTTATAGGCTCATGTTGTTAAAAACGTAAACAAGAAACTGTCTCCTTTTGTCAGAATTATGCAAAACCTCAGCTCCATTCACACTGCAAATTAATTTGATAATCAATTATAGTTGTTATATATAATTATATTGCATATATATAATTAAAATGATTAATTATTTAATTCCCAGTGTGAATGAACTGTAATAAGATCCAAAAGTAAATATTTTAGACTTCAGGCCCATTTGTATTTATAATGGCATAATGTAAAAGGTTATATTACAGCACCATCAATTTAACAGTCATGAATTAATCATGAAAAAAGGGGGGGGGGGGTGTTCTGAGAATCCGGAGCAGCTGCTACAGATGCTTTACACATCTAACCATCCATCCATCCATCCATCCATCTGTCCATCCTCCAAATGTTTATCCTGTTCAGGGATTTGCACATGCAGTTAGAATATACATATTTACATTCAGAGATGTGGTGGTGTGTGGTAAATAGTATGGCATGATCGGAAGGTTGTGAATTCAAACCCTGTGGTTGGCAGAGTGATGTCACTGTTGGGCTCCTGAGCAAGGCCCTTAACCCCCAATTGCTCTAGGGGTCGTCTGTCAATGTTTTGTCAGTGCGTGTTCCTTAAAAAAAAAGTCAACTTAATAAATAGATGTAAACGAGAGGAGCAGAGGACCCCTAGCAAGCGTCAGGGCAATCGGGAGCATCTGCCAGAGTGACCTTCCTGGCTCACGGCATCTGGGAATCCACATTACACACGACACACTACGACAAATGCTAATGTATGAGAAACCACCTCACCCACCGAATCTGAACTGAAGGGGCCCATCCATCAGACACGTCTATTATGATACACTCTAATGAAGTTTATGTCAGAATGTTTGAATATGTATATTGAGTTAAAGTGTTCGTTTTTACCCCTTGAAACTATACATCACCTTCTGCATTCTATTGACATTTTTACTAAGGCTGGAATTTTGTGTCGATGGGTTGCTACAATATTTTATCAAAATATTTATGAATTGCTTATATTATTTATGAATTCATGAAGCATTATACATATGTACAAAGAAATTACAATCAAGTATGTCAATCAATGGCAGTGAATAATTTAGCAGCTAAAATAAATAACATTTTATCGCTGTATACGTTGGGCCCGATCGGCTGAGAATGTTGCCCTTGTAAGAGTGTCAGAATTTATATAGATGCAACAAGATCCAAGTTCCAAGTTTTATATGTGTGTGTGTGTGTGGGTGGGTTTGCATAGATCATATTTGAGGACCAAATTGTCCCCAAAGTGTAGTAAAACCTGAAATTTCCCTACTTTTGGGGACATCTTTTGAGGTCCCCATTTGGATAACCTCAGTTTTATAAAAATCTATGAATGAATAAAAAAGTAAAAATGCCAAAGGTTAGGGATGGGTAGGGGTTAAGGGTGTCGTGATTGGGATTAGAGTTTTTCCCATAGAAATGAATGGACTTAGAAATGAATGAATTTAGATAGGAAGACCAACTTGTGTGTGTGTATGCATACATGTACTGTATATATGTCTGCAGGTGATGAAGGAGATTCATTTCCTAAGCCTGTCCTTAAGTCGATTTTGTAGGCAAATCAGAACAACATGGATATGAACAGTGTTTCTGTAAACACTGTTTACAGACTTTTTACCTTTGGAGAATATCAAAGGAAGCTTTCATCCCCCACCCCATTGCCCCCCTTAGATGTTTAAAAATATACATAAATATCTAGCGAGTGGAGTCAGAAGATGGTAGCTAGCTGGTTAGCAGGTCGTGCTGCTTCAGCATCTCCTAAATGCAGAATGGGAGGTGTTTATTTAATATTTACTATACTGACAGTTTGTGCCCAACGTGGGGCCCTAACTTTTGGGGGCCCGAAGGAAAGGAATAGTTTGAGTGGTGGCTCTCACTCCACAATCTCTCCCTCCATTATTAACCTGTGAAGCGTGTGTAAGCGTACAGAGACAGCCGGGCGATTGTGCCACACGCTGGTGACCTGGGCAAGCACTGAATTGGACCTTGGGGCCTGCTCTCCGGGCTGCATGAGGCAGGATCAGCAACACAGGCCTGAGAATTCAGCCCCCATCATCCCCCTCAGACTGTAAAAATGCCCATTATCTTACCTGGATCTGACCGTGTATTTGGTAGCTCCAAGTGCCTGGGGCTCAAGGTCCGAGTGTGGCTTCGCTGGCCTGTAGCCGGCCTGAGCAGGCCCTTCAAAGAAGAGGGAATGCGGGCTTATCTGTGCGCCAGGACAGATGAGACACAAACGTGCAGGAATTGCTTGGAGAGTCGCTGGATCTACACGACCAGCTTCTCGTGCCTTTCCAGGGCCATCGGCAAAAATAAGAGAGCCCGCGGTTTCAAAGTGCCGCAGTCCGCCCTGCAACAAGGCATGCGACGAAGTGGTGGAACAGGCCCTTGAGTCCAGCAAAGATAATGCATCTTCCGGGTCACACATGGCCCCTAAGTCCCGAGGAAAGTCGTATGTTCACTTTACCACTGTCAGACAGGACCCATTGTGGCTGCAGTGACCATGTGGCACCACTTGTTACAGAAAGGCGCCAAAATGCGATCTGTTCACATGCATAGGTGCAGAGAGAAGTGCATTCAGGGGATGAGGATGACATCAGGGGACGGGTTTTCTTAGTCATCATGCTGCGCACAGTAACATGCAGTATAACAACTGGTTAAACTAAATAAATAGCTAGCTAGTAGAGTCAGATGTCAGCCATAGCTAGCTAGCTGGTTAGCCAAACATGCTGTTTCAGTGTCTTATAAACAAGGAACGCATCTATTTAATATCTAGCATAGTGACTGTTTGTGGCCAAACATCAGGGCCAACATGCAAAATGTGTGGTTTGAGTGGCATAAACACTACTGCTACAGTTTGTTCTGCTGTTTTTCTCCTCACATAAGAATTCAAAATGTCTCCCGTCTGTATTTTTGTTTGCTCTTATCTTATTTTTTGTGTTAAATAGGCACTCAAGATGGTAATTTTTTGCTTTCATTTAAAATATATCTGTCCTGTAACATTCCCAGAATGCTGTTTCTGCAAAGAGAATCGTCATTATTATTGTGATGATGTTTATTTAAGGACCTGACTTTTTGCTGCCTCCATGTTGGATTCTGCCAAAAACCAGCTTTTATCTCTTTTCTCCGCTATCAGTGAGGCGGTAGCGACAAGCCGGGGCCGCTGCTTTGGAAAACGATAAAACGGTAACAGGAACGGCTGAACAGCTAAAGAAGCAGGCTGCTTAACTTACTAAGGTATTGCATTTCACACCTCGGAAATGCACAATTATCCCAAGTTTTTAAAATAAAATCTGAACCGGAGCAATTATAATATTTTGCTTCATTTATGCAGGCTTCCCTAAGCTGTCTTCTTCTGTGGTCTTAGCGAAAAACACCGTCAAACGCATGTTTGTGTGGGGAAACTGTGGTGATATTGAAAAAAAAAAGTCCTATTAGCTTTGGCCTGAATGCTGGACTAGCCTTTGATGGACTAAGCACAGGCGTTTCATCACACCGCTAAGCAGAATGTCAGGATGAAAAACAGCTTCACCCTGTGATCTGAGAAGATGACAGAAAGCGGGGAAAAAACGGGAGATTTGGCTAAAAGGAAGCCAAAGAGGAAATCATATTTGTGCTCCCCCCGCCAGCCAGTTGGGGGTGTCTCAGCAACTGTCATATATGGCTTGGGTTGGTGAAAAGAGCTCCGTAATCCCACTTAAGATGGACAGAAGCTCTGAGACACGATTCTTCTGCTCTCCGCTTTGGAGCAGACAAGGTGTAGGCGGAACTTCAAAGGCACATATCCCACGATCCCCTTGGCTAGTGCACCGAATTTTGGTAAGGCTCTGTCTGTCTTCTCCAGGAGGTTGTAATGTAGGGGTCTCAAACTCTGGTCTTACCCTCATTTTACACACCTGATTCAACTCCTTGTGCTAATTACCACACAGTTCCTGAGCTGAACCATTTGTAGTGGACGAGGGAAAGAACTAAGCTAAACAGGGCTCCGGCCCTCCAGGACTGGAATTTGTGATCCCCGTTGTAAAGCCTGCCATACTGCATGCATTCCACCTGGGGGGGGGGGCATCTCCTGGACAGATACAGTGATCCCGCCAGGGGCCCCCTAGGGGCCACTGGGCTGTAAGATTATTCCCCTATATGTCATTCCCACAAAAGCCAACACCTCCTACTGTATTTTGACCAACATATTGTGGGGGTGGGACATTCCAATTGAGGGTTAAGTGCCCTGCTCAGGGGCCCAATGGTGATATCACTTTTCCAACCCTGGAATTTCAACTAGTGACCTTGTGATCATAGGCACAGCATCCTTACCTGCTGTGTCACGCTGCCCCCATGACTTAGTCAGGTGACAGGCACAGTTCACTTCAAACTCTGCCACCTGCGCCTCGTTTCAGCATTTTTGCATGTGGCTCTGTTGTGTTTTGGCAGGAAGTTGGATCACGGCCAAAGACAGAGGCCTGAGAGAGCGAGAGCGTGAGAGCAGGAAGCACATTTCCGCACTTAGCTTTTTTTTTTTTCTTGACTACAGAAACAGCAGCATTTTCACAAAAAAAATCCCCTGAATGCTTTTTGTTCTTATTCAATTTCTAAAAAAGTCGACCTCTAGTAATACCACTCAAGTGATGTCCGTTGCTTAAAAGCCCCATGTGTTGACTAAAACTCCATCGCACATGATTGTTCTTACGTCTCCCACGTATAGATTGGAACATACGGCTATGAGGGGTGGTGAGCAGGGGGATCTCAGCCGGGTGTACATATAACCCTCGTTCATTGTCACGAGTACATAAAAGATAAGAGAGAATTGCTGCAGTGAGGATGGAGACCTCGGAGGAAAACGTTGTCTGTTTAGAAAATGGATTTAACAATGCATCAATTGAAACTGGATTGCTCTACGTAGCATGGCAACAATGCACCGGAAACATCTTTAAATACCTTTCTCAATTATAGTGCCGCAAATGAAAACTCATTTCACAAAGGCATTTAAATGGCTGGTCGCTTTTGAATAAAATAGCTCCCACCCTCAGAAACCGCAGAAGTAATTCTTTGCTTGGCAGGGACTCTGCGATACGAGCTCTGCCATTGTTTTAGGATCAAATAAAAGCAGTGAAACAACTGCTATTTAATTAGTCTAAAGTATAGCTTACGAGAATGGAAGAATCCCAGTAGGAACGGCAAAGTCCATTAGTTTCATTCCTTTACCGATTAAAACCACTTCACGTATGAACTCTTTCAATTCCAAAATGATCTGAATTACCTTTCGCCCAATGTCACCCTGACACAACGGACCCGGAGGTCCACAGGAGAGCATGTCTGATTTCAATGTGATGGCCTATTCCTGCACAGAGGTGGATAGTTAAGGTCCAGAAAGTAAAAATCCAGCCCAAGATTTTGTTTCAACCAAGCAGTTGAGTAGTGATGACGACTCTTTATACTCAATTGGTTTCTTGAAACAAAACCTGAACCATCCACCTCAGTTCCTGCAGAATGACTATTGTGGTAGAAATAAAAGGAATCAGAAGGGAAGACAGTTATGCAGATATCTGACCCAAAACAGCATCTGCCCAATATGCAGTGTTAATTGTGGTTAAAGGTGATTAAAGGTGAATGTTCTGCAGCTAACATGACTGTACCCAGTGATGGTCAACTCATTAGGTAACATACGTGGTCGCAGGCTTACCAAGCCAATTCCACTTCGTCTATGACAGGGGGCGCCGGTGGTCAAGCCTGGGCTGCCACATTGTACCACAAAACTGAAACATAATTATTGAACATAATTATGTTTCCATCTATCCATTTTCTGTAACTGCTTGTCCTATTCAGGGCCGTCTGGAGCCGGTCCCAGAAGCTCTGGGCGGAAGGCGGGGAACAACCCAGGATGGGGCGCCAACACATCCAATTATGTTTTAAAAACTGATATTGTCTTTTTCTATACTGATGTTCCAGATCTATAGTGGAATGTATTGTATGTAGGACTTTGGACAAAGGGGACAATGGCTAATGGACATTGGGTCCGGGAGGGACACCATTGTCTCTGTCCAGCAGCTGAAGAAAGCCCCATGGCATTATGGGAGTATCACAGTCCTGAGGCCCTGTAATGACTCAGTAGGTGTAAAACTTACTGGGGGATGGTGGGATAAAATACCCCAGAGCTGTGTGGATTGAGGGTGTGTTACTCTGTTAAGAGGTGGGTGGATTGGTGGGGCGTGTTATTTTGTTAAAAGCTGGGTGCCAAATTTCTAATGAATGTTTTATAAGCTTCATGCCCTGAATCTCATGGTTGCTGCACAATTTCTGGCTTTTTATTATTCTAACTCACTTGGGCTATAAGACTCAGTGCTGTAATTTGATATAATTACACGTTGTGGACAGTGGACAGGACTTGCCCTGTTGTTGAAGTTTTTAGGTGTGCGCTCTTAGTAAAATTTGCACAATGTTAATTGATGCCTAAATGCAGGGATGTTGTCCATTCGGAATTTTTGAGGTCAGTGGTTACACCAGAAAGGGTCTGGTTTTCCTGTAGTCTTTCCTGCCCAGCTGAGTGAAAAGTAAACAAAATGGAAGGAGATAAACTCAGTAACTTTCTTCTCTTTTCCCAAAAGCATCAACAATGAAAAAAAGCTAGATGTTGCATTATCCACCCATCCATCCATCTGCTCATCCCAGTCAGGGTCATGGTCTGAGGCCTATCCATAGCTAGACATAGCATCACCTATAATAATTTAATAAACGAAAAATATGTTTTTGAAAAATAATAAGTAGAATCATATAATGGCCTGATACCTGCTTAGATAGCTATAAATGCCTTATATTAATGACACCGGTGTCTGGCTCTTAAAGAATAAATCATCCTGTTGAACTGATTCATGTTCTGCTGCAGACACGACTGTATATTTATTTTATTACAATATTAATTTTATGGAAGTGATGTATGGAATGGAGGTGGGGGTAGCCCTTGGAGAAACTCTCCAGGCAGCCCCGTGCATCTCTACACTGGCATATGGCATTCCTCTTTATCCCCAGAGTGTCACATATCACTTGGATTTGGAGGGATGAGGGCATGATAGGGACCATAATTCATATAGAGGTGCCAAACCTTAATATTAGCCAATGGCATGTTTTGGATCTGAGAGTGACAGGGGAGGGAGCCAATCAGCTTTCAGCTGACACCCCAGGTAGCATACACCTCTGTTAAAATGGCAGATTCATGCCTGCGCTCCGCAGGTTCCGACTTCTAGCCGCGCGGCTCGTGGCGTGGAAACGGCAGGTACTGTACGTGCATGTGCCGTTCTCCCTGCATGAGCAGCCCACTGACGGGTCCTGTTCACTGGCCTGTGCTCTGAATGACCTTTGATTTAATGAACCTTTTAATAGCTGCATGGTTGACTGCTCTGAATCAGTGGTGCCGGGTGGGGGGGGGGGGTGTATTCTGTCGGCCGCAGAGTGAGAAATAGGAACATCTGAAGCAAAGGGAGAAAATTCAGCTCTGAATTAAATTTACCACCCAGGGTATGAGGCCCTGCACTTTGTCAGGCTTTGAAACAGGCGGAAACCTGTTGGCGTGATCTTCTAACGCGAGGCTTAGAGCCCCCCCCCCAAATTCTCGTTCTTTTTTAAAGCGTGGCATGACTGACTACGTTGTCCCAGTCATATTTAAACCAGCCCTGGGACGGAAGCCAACTGAGACCACCAATCAGAAATAAATAAAAATGACTCCTGGAGCATGCCAATGTTATAGACATAAGGAGGGAGCCAGGAAAAGCAAACGATGGCAGAATGCACTGTGAGAAGGTCTGGGACAGACCCTGAATGCTGATGGCACAGGAAGCACCATCCCCTGTAACACACGCATCGGCACAGCTACTTTAACGTCGTGTCAGCACTCTTCCAAATTATTAAAATATCCAAGGTATTACTTCACAGAAGAAGAAAAAAGATAGTTTACATCTGGGTGTAATTTAGCAATAGGCTCAACTTAGAAAAGCCGTCTTCAGGATGGCTGTCAGTCGATGACAGAGCAGGAGGCCATGTGAGAGCTCTGTCATGCTTATGACGTGAATACCCAACTCTACTTCCGGGGAACCTCTTCTCTCCGCCTCCCCGCAAATAGAACGTCTCTATCGGTTATCTAGCGGTCTCTGGAAACCAGCAAACCTCCCCCCCCACCATTCTATGGACATTTATCGATTCAGTCTGAAAAGATTTTCCATTACAGTCATTACAAGATGGCTGGATCCAGTGAAGGGAAACAACAACGTGGTGAGCATGTAAAAATAATCCCACCCCCCTATTCTCTTTCATAGGGGTGAGGCACTGAGAAAGAGTGAGATAAGAATGCAGCCAGTGAGAGCTGATCTAGGGGGGTGGTGAGGTAGCTGCAGCAGGTTAGTCTGGGGGTGGGATGTTCTAGCACCTTCTGTAGCCTTCCTGGGAGCCTGGCAGGGTTCTGGCTAATCTCCCTCCGCCTCTCCTGTGGAGACCATCTCCTCCCACACTGCCTGAGGCTCAGTTCCATGGACAGCGCTCCCCAGTGGCTGTAAAGGCCCATCTGGCTCAGCACCAAGGACAGCTGCCCAAGTCCTGCAAGAGAACCCTGAAGTTCAGTACCATGGACAGCTCCCCAGGCTACTCCAAACCTGGGCTGGAGGGGCAAGTCTCTAAAGCTTCAAAGCTCCATTCATCCATCTGAAGATGTCCTCCTACAGGTTGGTGACAGCTCTCCAACCTGCTGGCCGCTCTGTTGAAGTGGGAAGGACACGTGAAACGAGATGAAGCTTTGTTTGCTAGTTTTACAATTAGTTTTCAAATTTCGAGGACAGGTACATCAGAATGTGTGTGTTTTTCACATATCCCATCTTGCTCTCACTAAAGGATGAGAGCAAAGTTTGGGGTCTGAGCACAGGGTCAGTCCAGTACCCCAGTAGCATCTTTCAGATGTTTAAGGACCTTACTCAAGAGCCCAGCCACATGTGACTAACCAAGAGATCTTCCGCTCACAGACACAGAGGCCTAATTCACTGAGCTACAAATCACCCCCTATTGGAATGCAATATTCAGCCTGTGGTAGATATAAGCCATGTAAATACCGTAACAGCAAATGGTAATATTCTATACTTGTGGGACTCCTGTATTCCTGATTACTTTTGCTGCCCTTTAAAGACAGATAAGAAGAGTAAGATTCAATAAGTCAATTCCTTTCATGCGGGCACTTAATGCTTAGGGGAAACATTGACAGATAACAATGTAGATTCTCTCAGGTACAGGTCGAACTTCTTAAAACTGTGTTGAATATCACAGCATCAGAGAGTGACTGCTCCAGAGAGGCTATGGGGGATTAATTTGATGCTGCAGGATTAGTACAAACTGTGCCCCTCTAAATATGGAGTGTTTTCCTCTCATTATAAGTGCTAATGTTGGAACGCGACGGTGCCGATGCTCTTGTCCAAAGTTCAGGTGTAATTACATGCAGAGCTGCAACGTTTTGCCATTGTCAGATCTGTGTTTACCCCATTGAGGGTTCTTATGATTGGATGCTGGTGCTCTGATGCGCCTTGTTAGTCTACACCAGTGTTTCCCAAATCGGTCCCCAGGGACCTCCAGACAGTCTAAATTGGAGGTCCCCGAGGACCAGGTTGGGAAACGCTAGTCTACATCACGGTGGAAAAAGTTGATGAAGAGGTTCTCAGTGTTGATGACATCCAGCTCCCATCACTGACACAGCGGAAGAAGGCGGGGAGGTGAGTACTGAGATCAGGAGATACCATACATCATGTCATAGCTCTTCTCCCTTGCTTACATCTTGACAACAAAGGTCTACAAAGAAATGGCTTCCACGATGCTCACCTAATGGATTATCAGATGCTGCTCACAACACCTGCCTGTCTAAAATCTGTTGCTGGGAGAGGAGAGGGCGGACATGTTTGTGAGTCTGTCTTTTGGAGACATCATTTTTAAAAACTGAAGTTTTGTGAAACACTGGATCAGTCATCTTCACTGAGTATCATAAAATCTGTAAGCACCTACACTTTGGACCATCAAACTAAAAGCCACCAACTCACAAATACAAACACAAATACAAAAAACACATTCTCCTTTTTGCCATATTACACCTTTGCAGACATGACTTCAAGAATTCTTCTGGCCCTAAATAGAGAAAGACATGCAAAATTAATTCTTCAGATACATTTAGGACTGTGGAGCTGCAGCACAAATCAAATTCAAATCCATGAATCTGTGAATGCAAAATACTTATAGGATTCTCTAATGCCTAGCAATAATTCTGTAAGCAATGATGGTCTCCATGATAAATGTTCTCCAAGGAAGCTGAAAAATAAACTAAACTAAAATATAGTTAAAGTATACAAATATAGAATACAGTCAGCAAAATAAACAGCAATTTAGCTGAAGCTAGCGTTTAACAAAAATAGTGCCTTAATGAAATGCTCTAGCAAAATTTACAGTATTGCATACATTTATTGAACTCTGTTCAAACCTCTATAAAATCTGCTGTTAAATAGTATTGAATAATAGATTACAATATTTGATTGGTAGAGAGCAGCCCAGAAAGCCAGTCACCTTATGTTAGCTGAGGAAGAAACAGCACATCTTCATGCGGACCCCTAATCTCCCACCTTCACTCCTCTTCATTCTCCGCCCTCCACCCTCCAGCAAATGTTGCATGAGTGCAGAAGTGATAGGCTGTTTCTGAAATTTCAATGATTACAGTGTTTGTACAACGATTGCATTGGCCTTTGCACCTTGCAAAACGATAGAGGAATTTGCAAATTTAATTTCCGCTCTGTTTGACTTAGATTAATACTGCCCCTCGCCATATTAATTAAATAAAATTTACATAATATTTTCCACTTTTTTTCAATAAAAGCTCACAGTATTTTCTCCCTGTGTTTAGGAAGACAGTATTTTCTAACAGCAAAAAAATAACAAACATCACTTGCACAATCGGGCTGCTGGAGGAGAATAACTCCGGGGTTTTAAGAAGCCAGTATTCAATGTCCAGGTAAAAAAAAAAAAAAAAAAATCCTAAAGTAAACATATGCAACACTCATATCACTCAGACTGATGCATTGATAATTAATTATGTGATCTTCACGATTCGAGCACATCTTGGCGAATCGTACGGAAAAGCAGCCGGATCCGAGGTCTGTTTCGCCGTGAGGGTAACCTGTCTGGCGGGGCGATGCGGACTCGGAGCCTGTCTGCCCCCCCTCCGGCATCGCTATAGAGGAAAATCGCAAAGCAAAGTCAATCTATCGCTGGACTTATGAACGGAGAACCCGGGGACACTGCGTCGTCTGCTCTTCAGCTTGAAAATCATACTATTCTTTCTTTCTTCTTTCTGCCTTTATGTTTCTAGTTAATGCGATGTTAAAACGATATTACAAGATTAAAATTAGGATAAACTTTGTTGATCCCCGGGGGAAATTCTCGCGCACACAGCAACTATGCACAGATGAATATGCGTATAGTGCAAAAGACATTTGCTGAAAAGTAATCGTAAAGCTAACAAAATTTAAAAGTACACAGCATACAGATTGAATAACCTGAAAAAATACAGAATATGACGGAATATGAAGGAAATAAAATACACTATCTGGACAAAAGTATCGGGACACACCTCTTAATCATTGAATTCAGGTGTTTCATTCAGACCCATTGCCACAGGTGCATAAAATCAAGCACCTAGGCATGCAGTCAGGCTTACAGGCATTTGTGAAAGAATGGGTCATTCTGAAGAGCACAGTAAATTCAAACGTGGTACTGTCATAAGATGCTACCTTTGCAATAACTCAGTTTGTGAAATGTCTTCCCTGCTAGATGTTCCAACTGTAAGTGGTATCTTTGCAAAGTGGAATGATTTAGGAACAACAGAAACTCATTCAAAAAGCAGCAGACTATGTAAGGTAACAGAGCGGGGTCGCCGAGTGTTGAGGTGCATATTGTGAAAAATTTGCCAATGCTCTTGACAATAACTGCAAGTTCCACACTTCCTCTGGCATTAACCCCAGCACAAAAACTGTACACTGGGAGCTTCATGGAATAAATTTCCATGGCCAAACAGCTGCATACAAGCCATATAAACCAGTATAAAGCACACTGCCACTGGACTCTGGTGCAGTGGAAATGTGTTCTGTGGAGTGAGGAATCAGGCTTCTCTGACAGTGTGATGGAGGAGTCTGGGTTTGGCGGATGCCCGGAGAACGTTACCTGGCTGACTGCAGTGTACAACTGTTTGGAGTAGAGATAATGGTATGGGGTTCTTTATCTGGGGTTTTGGTTGGTCTCTTAGTTCCAGTGAAGGGAACTCTTAATGCTTCAGCATACCAAGCCATTTTGGACAATTCCATGTTTCCAACTTGGGAAGAGTTTGGGGAAGGCCCTTTTCTGTTACAGCATGACTGTGCCCCAGTGCAGAAAGCAAGGTCCATAAGGACATGGTTAGGTGAGTTTGGTGTGGAAGAACTTGACTGGGCTGCAAAGAGCCCTGACCTCAACTCCAAAGAACACCTTTGGGATGAACTAGGATGGAGATTGTGAGCCAGGTCTTCACCTCCAACCTCAGTGCCTGACCTCACAAATGCTTTTCTGCAAGAATAGGCAAAAATTCCCACAAACACACTCCAGACACACTCTTGTAGAAATCCTTCCCAGAAGAGTGGCAGCTGATATAGCTGCAAAGGGAAGACCAACTCCATATTGATGCCTATGGATTTAGAATGGGATGTCATTAAAGTTTCAGTGTAATGACCAGGTGTCCTAATATTTTTGTCCATATAGTGTATCATAATAATAAATTAGCAATGGTATATGATTGTTACAAACATGACCTAATGCAACTTGTTGGTAATGATTTAAAAAAAAGAAAGAAGAGGTGAGTGTAGAGGAAGAGTTATGAGGGGGTGGGCAGGGGAAGGCTGTGATTTGGAAGGGGGGTCTGGTTATTGCCTGTAACACCTTGGACGGCCTGGAGGAGGTGCACATCACAGATGGACTGCAGTCCGTCTTCTTCGGGTGACTCGGGTGGGGTTTACACGCACTCCCCACCCCGCCCATGTCATGCTATCTCTGTCTCACACGCAAACACGCTACAGGGAGAATGCAGAGCCACATGGTGCGCTTTTTCACCGGCTGTGAAGCAACGCGGCAGGGGGACGCCATTCCCGTCGCGGACCAGGTGTGCCACGCTCCACCCGGCCCGACAGAGATAACATGGCACCGGCGGAGGACCACTTAGCCGGCATTTATGACTGATGGCCGGTCTATGGCATCCGGATGGGAACCTCGGTAACCTGACAAAAATAATTGATGTACGTTTCAGAAACCGTTAGCGAGCTTCAAAATCCTCCCTGGTGCCGTAACCAGCCTCGTGGTGAGATCGATCACCAATGGGGGTGTGGAGGGGACAAATCACAGAGCCAAAATGATCTGTGTGGCCTGTGTTTTATTGCGGTTCCTGCCTCGTTTCTGCAAGACCAACCTCATTTAATGGGAAAAATGATCATTGGCATGAATAGGAACAAATGCAGATATACTGCCCAATAGTACCACTACAGTGCCGAACGTGGGATTCTAACACAGCGGGATTCTAACTTGTGGTTCACATCATTTACCAACACAGGCATTTATATATAAGACCCATAAAGTGCTTTTAGCTGACACTTTCATCAAAAACAGCCTAAAGTCTTTACTACTTTATATACCAAGATACTTTTACTGGAGTAATTCAAGTCAAGTACCACACTCAGGAGTACTATGGCAAGGTCTTGTGGGAACTGAATCTGCAGAATCTCTTTGGTATCTGAAACGACTTACCGGAGTCATATATTATCCCCATTTAAGCATCTCGCAACAATGGCGGCAGAGTTAAAGTGTGCTGATGCGTCACCGATGAAACTACGCATAAGCAGCATCAGCTGAGCACGGATCGGTTTGGGATCTAAGCGCAAACGGGCCGTAAACCGAGCCGCTCACGCAGATTGTAGTTAAACTGGCTGTAATGTGGCGACGCTCTTGGTGGATTTCCAGCATTAATGATTTACGGGCAAAGGCAGAACAAAGGGGAGCATGTCATTGTGATTGGCTCAAAGACGCCATGTGTCGTTAAATCCTTGCACACCATTAAGCCAATTATGCTGGCGGAGCGCGCCTGCTAACACAACACGCCCTGGTGGCTGGGGCACACCGGCACTCCATCAACCCTGGGGCTCCATCCCTACACCCCAGACGGTCTCTTTCTGCCAGTCCCTTTCCTCCACCAGATAAAATGTTACCTAAATGAGTCCGTCGTCTGTACAAATGATTGCTCGTATATATGTTTTATTACTATAATTTTTTGCCCTTCAATTAGAAAAGTTTTTTAATATGTAAATTTAATAACATCGGTTTTTCTTCCTGCCAGAGAAATACATAATGTCTTTTCTGATTACTATGCAAAGTTTTTTATTTGTTTCTACTTTCACACTCTTCTCCACCTCCCAGACTAAAATGCATGCTGATGATCTTCTCAGAAAACTGCATGCAGAAGCGACCTGGTGGACTGATTTGCATTTTTGCTTCAGCAGATGCTTCTATCCGAAGCGATCTACATTTGTTGAGAGCAGGGGCAGCCGGTCCTTGGAGAAACTGGGGTTAAGGGCCTTGCTCAGGGGCCCAAAGATGAAGCCACTCAGTTCACGCTGAGGTTTGAACTGGCAAATTTCCAATCCGAGACACAGAGTCCGACCCCGCTGAGCTACACACCGACCCCCAGATTGCGCAATATGAACCTTATACACCAAACCACATAGACCTGACTGCCCAATCAGATACCCGACAGGCTCATGAAACCTGGAATCCTTGAAAAGTGCCTCGTGTTTGACTAGTGCTCTTATTAATATGATTGATATGACGTACAGATCTTTGTACAGTTCTGCTGACCCATAAAGGCTCCTGTTCTGCACTCCGAATGACAGTGAAAGCAGAGGTAAGTTAAGTAGGTCATTGGAAAAAGACAAAGCATGATCTGGGCCCGCAAGCGAAGCAGCAACGTTATCAAACATGCCATTAATCATCAGAGTCCTTTTTTCAAGGGAAGCTTCTCAAAATAAAGACATCCAGTAATAAATCAAATTTCCATTTAGATAACAACCTCGGAGATTCTGTGCACATATTCCCCTTCATAGCACCCCCCCCCACCACCACCCATACACACACACACACACACACACCATCCTCTTAACGAAAAACACACCTAGCTACTGCATTATTACATGCTGGGGAAGCATTCTTCAACTGGAGGTTAGAAAATATTTTTCCATCACTATCGTGACAGCATCGTTACGGAAAAGGTTAATAATGCAGGATTGTGACAGAAAGATAATTAACCCATGCTATGACTTCAGTTCGTTAAAAATCTTGGGACAGCTATTGAGTTTTGTTTACATTTGTTCCATTTCCTTGTTTTATGAGGAATATGTCGCGGCATTTGACACACGGGTTTGTTTGATTTTGCGAAACGTGATACAGTCCTCTGCGGCTTGTTTTAATGCCACTGTATTTCTACATTTGTTCCATCTGGCCTTTTGCAAAGCTAATACAAAAGAAGCCCACAGGGTAAAGCCTGCCAACGGACATTTGCGTTGTGTTTACCGACATTCATCTCCGGCACTGTGCACACGAAGGCATGGCCCTCGCTACATTTACCCCGTAAGACCCGAGGCTCCCGTTTATTTTTGTAATAACGGAGATGCTGTGATTGGGAGTGAAGGATGAATGAATAAGGCGATCTAGCAAACAGAGACTTGAAACCCTGAAAGTCCAATTAAATCCGACTCACGGCGGTATACGTAATGATCTCTGCCAGGTTCCACATCGACTGCGGTCTCCCACAGTCGCATATCTCTCCAACCAGGAATCGATACTCTGGGTTGTAACGTATTAGAGCCATTTTATCTTTCAAGATTTAGGATTTGTCAAATTATAACAGAAAGGTCCTATTGGCGGGAAAGCATTTGATCAAACTTTTTGAGAATCAAAAAATCTATCTGGAGTTTCCAGAAACCCTCAGTATTGTTTTTCTTATTAATATTACAGGCATAAAAAAAGAGTACACTGTAATTCATGTTTGAAATACAACAGACAAACAATAGATGCACGTTGACTAAAGAATCTCAGCCCATTGAATCACACTAAATATATATCATCACTTGAAGAATGAGGGTAGTGACTATTTCTTTCTTCTTAAAATGGGTCAACAAACTGTGCATTAACCCCC
>JAODJW010000007.1:18901843-18913017 GCA_026777045.1 Hyperopisus bebe | reverse complement strand
TACCCCCCCCCCCCCCCCCCCCCCCCTTTTTTAAAATTCCAGACATTCTTGCCCGGAGTGTTATGTTAAATAGAATCATGGTAAATAATGTAATTCCCCTGGATTAAACAGATGGGGTTTTTAATCCCAAGAGATGAAAATGTGCACCAGATAAGGAACACTGAAGAAGTGAAACGTCTACAGACACATGGATGTAACCTCTGCCTCCCTGCCACCTGTGTGTGGAAGCTTAAGCGTATTGAAGAAGACACCGTCTGCAAAACAAGGTTGGGGGACAAAGGTCACTTGGAAGCTATCCATCAGCAGTTATAGTGGTATTATTGTATCATCAGCAGGGCAAAAGACACTTAGAGTACGTGTCAAAGAGCTCGCGTTGGATCCCTCCAGGATTACCTCACTGGGAGATTAAATTCACTTGTTACCGCATCTTGGGGATGGATGTCTGCTCCCTTGGGGCAGCCAGAACTGAAGTGATGAAGTCTTCAGAAGGTTACCGCTTCGAGCTACAGAAGTAGCCGTACTGTGATACAGTTTAGTGGGTATGATTCCCTGCTCTGGGCCTCCCACGTGATGGAGGGATGGGGGAAGGAGCAGAGAGGAGAAAGAAAAACAAGACAGTAGAATAAAACCGGAGGCGGGCTGTGGGAAGGGTGACAAAGAGATGTAAGGTTTAACATTACGATCTGCAAGCATTGTCAGTCTAATTTAACTGGCAATAATAGAGAGGTGAAGTGAATGGATTTGATGGTCACATGACACACTTAGAACATCCACACCCCCTGGATTTTGATTGCGGTGTTTAACACGCTTGGATCCTGTAAATATCTATTAGCTACTTCAAACAGGAAATATCCAGGTGCAGGTTTGTTGTTCCTCTGCCAGTGTAGTGACTGTTTGTGGCCAACAGGAGGCTCCCAAACTTCAGAGGCCCCACGCAAATGCATGGCTTGAGCGATGGTTATACCTCTCGCCAGTAACACAGGCACCTGGGTGAAAGGGTGGAGAGGGGCTGCATGAGAATATGAGGCGTGAATTCCTGATGTCGCGAACGATAGGCAGAACGTCAATGGAAGCGATGAAGCGGTGGAGGCGGCGGTGATGGAGTGGAACGGACACCCTGACAGTGGGGGAGGCACAGCGACATGGAAGCTAATGAGGATCCGGGTTTGAAAGCGTGGTGTTAAATGTCAAGTGTGGCCTGACGTATGCAACACAGAGAGACCTGCATCTCTGACCCACGCTCGCGTGCTAGAAATGTCAGGGAACGGCTATTCTTAATTTTATTATTTGGCGGCCAGCTTAAGAAGGAACGGCCTCGAGAGAGGGGGATCTAAGGGGCCTCGCGGGTGGGGGGTGCGTGTGCTCCGTGCTCGTTTGTCAGATTAGGCAATGCTTACATCATTCATGTATCGCTGCCCGCAGAACTTTGAGATACGCAGTGATTGGCCTGTTCTGCTCCGCCTCACAAGCTGCGCTGACGACTGCCCCAGCCGCAGGAGAACGCCCGAAACAGCAGGAGGCGCTGTGTGCCGGAACGTTCTAGGCTGTTCCCTTGAAATGCAAACGTGGGGCTGTGATTTGAGTGAATGTCAAACCGGGCTTGACGTGACACGCGGTTAATACCCGCATGTTTGATGGCGTTCGAACACAGACGTACTCCAACACAGACGTACTCCAACACAGACGTACTCCAACACAGACGCCAATTACCAGCAGTGAGAAGAATGAGCTGCAAAAAGCCTCATCAAAATGCAGAGTTATGCAAAATAACTTCAAATGAATAATCCGATCCAAATAAGTCTTTTATCATAATCAGATCACCCTGGAGATAAATGGGGGGATTAATATGTTAAAGTAACAAATCTGATAGGGAAACGGCAAATCAGAGAGAATTAACTGCTAATTGTTTTGTATTCTCAATTGGTATTCACATATCATATGTAAATATTTTTTATAAAACAGATGTAAGTTTAAGAGCAGGCATGCAGATAAATACCATTAAATGTTCAAGTTCACAGAAAAACTGAAGATAATATACAGAACTTTGTTTTATTTTCCCCAGTAATTGAACTTATACTTCACAATGCTCTTTCCTAATCCTGTACCAAGTAACCATGCGTGCAAGCATTATAGCAACTGATTAAAATAATTATTCACCTAATTAGATTAATATTGTTTTTTTTTTCCCACAATACGGATGTTACTAGTAGTTTAATGATTGCCTGAAAAATTGCACGAGCACTGGTCAGCCTGGATGAAATATACACCATTACCAGGAAACCTTTTCCAGCAAAGCCATTGGCTTCTTTGCGCTGTGGGCCAGTCAAGTGGCATGCATTAATTATTGGATGAGTAATGGTAATCAATAGGTCATCTAACCAGAGGTTAACATGCATTGTGTTCATGTGTGTTTGCGTGTGTGTGTGTGTGTCTGTGTCTTTGTGCCTTATCATAAACCATTACTGTCCATCTACTGCGTAATTTTTAAGCAGGAATCACATAACCATGTTCAGTGATGCCCTACTTCTAACAAGGACTACATAAATATGAACAGCTGAATGCATAATCTGGCTTCGTTTTGCAAACAGCATGAATAAATGTATAAATAATGTAGGCGTTTGATTAAGGTTGCCTAATTTAATTTTGTCCCCTGAATGTCTTACTAATGACCATTAATGTGAAACATAAACAATGCAAATCAGGGTTACTAATTTACTAAAATATTATCTACATCTAGGCCATGATAAATATTAAACACGATCGGAAGAACAAGGAAGCTGGATCACGGGACACACATGAACACAGCACATGTAACATGCAGGTAACATGTAAGTAAATTAATTCGTAAAAAAATGGCTTTTAGAACACAAGCAAAAATCGACATGAAAGTTATAGTCTATCTGTGATTATTCACAAGATTTTTTCAGTTTCAAACTTTTTGTCTGGTCTTTCTCCGATGGATGACGAGATTCAGGAGGAACTCTGTGGAATAAGCCATGCTTTAGAGGAAGGCGGCTGGAGGGAGAAAATGAAAATTCTTTGGCTGACAGGACAAAAGTCGGATCGATCAGCGCTTCATTCCGGGAGGAACGTTACACTGGCTGATGCTAACTGCTCACCCCGCACCCTGGGGATTCATCTGGAGGGGTCTGAGCAAGACCCCAGGCCTGGTTTGGAAATATCATAAAAACAGGCTATGTGTCAGATCATACTGTCAGTTTGTCAGTTACTAGTGTGCTAATTGAATGGGCCCCACAAGCATAGGTAGGCAGTATGGGAACCTGTCACCCAGCGCAGTGTTTCCCAAACCGGTCCTCGGGGTTAAGGTTAGGGCTAGGGAGCCAAAACATGCACTGTCTGGCAGGGAGCTCGGAGAGAAAAAAAACATGGACTGTCTGGCAGGGAGCTCGGAGAGAAAAAAAACATGGACCGACTGTGGGTCCCTGAGGACTGGATTGGGAAACATTGATCCAGAGCAATTTACAACTCAGCCTGCACCCCAGGACACTTGGGCCTCCACAGGGTGCTTTATTCCAGCTAACATCGTGTCTCTTATTTACAGCTGACAGCTACTTTATATATACTTATTGTAAAATACTTTAGGGAAATAATAAATTTTATTAGTTATGGTTTGTCAAAATCTGTTAAAGCTTCAGGAGCAAATAGATGCTGAATTAAACACTAAAAATAAGTGGAGAGAGTCATGTCATATGAGAATGTTTTGAAGTGTACAGAAATGTGGTTTCCCACCTGCGCGGACTGCACAGAAATATGGTTTCCCACCTGCGTGGACTGCACAGAAATGTGATTTACCTCCAGCGTGAGTTGCGCAGAAATATGGTTTCCAACCTGCACGAACTGTGCAGAAATGTGGTTTCCCACCTGCACAAACTGTGCAGAAATATGGTTTTGCTCCTGCGTGAGCTGTATAGGAATGCAGTTTCACCTGCATGTAGTGCACGAGGAAAGTCTAGCAGCCGTGGATTTCAGCTTAAATAAAATGACTCACAGGTCATCCCAGCACGCTGATGATATCACAAGTTTATCAGGACATTTTCAGAACAAGGGCCATCGGCAACGGCGTGTTCCCGAGGTGGCAACAGGGGAACTGCAGGGAGGGTGGCCCAGAAGAGCCAAGAGGCACCAGGATGAAATGAACTATCTGGTCACATCTGTTATTGATCGTTAGCCATCAGCAGTCCACGTTAATAATGTCTGGGCACCACTGACCACTGCTCAAAAACAGGAGACAGGCACAAATGGAACAGACCTCTTTCCTGCCAGCAGAGAGTCAAAAACATCGACAGCTTCAATCGGTATCGATCGGGATGGAAAGAAGGCTGAATGAAAATAATGAAGCTGGAAAGAACAGAAGTCATTTTCCACGCGTTCCTCCTTCTCGCCAGTAGAATCCTTCTGGCACAATATGTGAATAACCTGAAGCACAAGAAAGTGTAGTTTCTGATAAAAGACCCACAGAAGGGACATTTTCAGCTGCTGGAACCATGACAGACCAACTCAAGGAAGAAGAGGAGACGTTAGACAAACGCAGAATGACACAGAATGAATCAGACGGCAGATGTTTCTGCAGCCTTTCACGTTTGAAAATGTGGGTTGAGCAGGAGAGCAGGTCTGTCCACAGATAACAAACAGCGAAGAAGCCCCTGGAGAACGACGCGGCCTGGAGGAGTCACGCTGAAAAATACCGCCTCAGGGAACACGGCAGACTGACGAGGCGGGGAACAGCTTGAGCGGAATCTGCACATATGTGTGGGCTACGTATGTCACATATTATAGGGGAAGTGCTTCCAAGCTGAAAAGCGTCCCAGTACTGCAAACAGGCCCCGCCGATCTTGCTCATTTCAGCAGTCGTTCGCGAATAAACAATCAGCTCGCGTATGTCGCGTCTCGCGCAAGCGGTGGCAGCGTGTCAGCCAAACATTGCTCCTGTTATTAGCTGCTTATTCATCTCTGAAGCCGCCACAAAGCCAGTCGAGATCCTCCCCGCTTTCATAGCCGGAGCTGCCTGTTTAAAAACTGGGAAGCTCGCTCGGTAAAATCCTCGGTAACCCTCAGGTGTCATGGACTGCAGCCTTTGTAGATGTTCAAAAGGCCTCTGGTGGTTAACGGCTGCGGCTATTTAACAATCCTAATTCAAAGGAGAGCAGAGTAGTGCCGAAAAGGAAAGGTTAGGAGCTGGCTTGTGGGAAAAATTCAGCAAATGGAGTGTGATTGTTATGTGATCGCACACCTGTGAGTCCATATTTTTTAAGTAATGATAGAACACTTCAAGCATTTCAGCTTTACATATATGGAACTAACAAATACACAGAAGTTATATTTATAACATGGGTACCAGTCTTTACATTCTGCTTACGGTGCAGAAATTCACCAAAGTGACATATACCCAGAATGCACTGTACTGTCTGCTGTACTTAGTAGCACTGTCTAAGCATTAAACAATGTGATGACATAGGGACATTTGTATGCAGGCAGTAATATCTCCCCAAATTGAGGATTATTATAAGAAGCTCCCGACTGTTAATATCAATAGTAGCAAACAATATAACACAAAAAGTTGTAAACACACATTTGCTATTTAAAATAAATGAGAGTTTTCATTCTCTTAAGTGATGTTCTGACAGAGATAAATAGAAGGAAAATGCAGTCTAGGGGAAAGCAAGCCTGAAAGGTACAGGCGCCTGGTTTGATTAAGTAAGAACGTTCAGGTGAGATCCTTGGCATCATCAGACACCCCAGTCACCATCAGCAGCCCCCGTGGGTCGCAAGCCCTGTGTTTCTGTCCTGTGGGGTCCGGAGCTTAGCTGCTGCCCCCGCTCCCAGGGCCACATCACATGACAATTAGGTCTCACCGAAGTGTGGCCTGCAGATGACATTTCCTCTTTTCCATTCCTTCACCGTACTCCTTCTGAATTGTCAAGGTCAGGCGTAAGGCTCATGGAAAACTGTGGTATGAAGAACCCATGAGGCTACAGGGGCCCCAGCTGAGGTCAGGGTGAACACAAAGCTGGGGGGTTTAGACAGGTGACATATACTACCATGAAGTTGTCCCACAAGCACTTGGCAACAGTCTCTGCTTTCCGATTGGGGGTGGGCATGGCAACTGCATATTTGGTGAAATGATCAGTCATTACGAGAATGTCCTTAGTGTTACTGCTATCAGGTTCAAGTCTTAAGTCCATGCATACTAATTCTAATGTTCTTGAAGTTCTGATGTTCATAAGGGCAGCTGCCCTTTCAGGGACAGTTTTTCTGCGTGTGCAGCGATCACATGTTCTCACCTTTCGTTCTACATCACTAGACATTCTAGGCCAATAGAACCTGGTTCTGACAAGATCTAGAGTTCTATCAATGCCCATGTGCCCCATATCATTATGCAAACTGTGCAGCACTGATGCTCTGAGTTCTTCAGGAAGAACTAATTGGCAGGTGATTTGATCAGAGTCTTGTCTTCTCCGGTATAATACCTTGTCATGCAATTCCAAACGATTAAGCTCCCTTAACAGAAGGGGAAGATCAGGGAGTTCCTTTCGGGAAGTAGGAGGAGGTGTCTCTCCAAATTCTACTTGAGCTATCAGTTCTCTAATAATAGGATCAGCTCTCTGTTTCTCCCTGAGCTCCTCATGGGACAAGGAAGGAATGGTCGGTAAGTCATGATGGTTCTCAGAAACATAACTTTCAGGGATAGTATCTGCAGAGATCGCAAGGGACTCGACCAATGTAATACCACAATCACTTGAACAGGGACCAGGGATTTTAACTAACTGGCTCTGACAGATTGCTTGAACAACATCCTGGTTAATAACTTCAGTCATTTCTGTATTTGCTAGGTGACGTTGAATAAAGTGGCTTACAGGCTCCTGCTCCTTTGTTGACCAAGTCTCATTGAGCGGTTCCCCATTAGGTCGTCTGGAAAGACCGTCAGCATCCTGATTTTGTTTACCTGCCCTGTACTGGAGTGTAAAGGAGTAGTTAGACAAAGCTGCAAGCCATTGATAACTGGTGGCGTCTAACTTGGCAGAGGTAAGTATATAAGTTAAGGGGTTACTGTCAGTTACAACAGTGAATTAGCTGCCATATAAATAGTCATGAAACTTCTCAGTCACTGACCATTTTAATGCAAGAAACTCCAGTTTATGGGCTGGGTACCGTGACTCGCTTCGTGACAAACCTCAACTGGCAAAAGCAATGGCTCGGAGTTGCCCCTCCTGCCCTTGGCATAGGGCAGCTCCCAAACCAGTTGTACTGGAGTCAGTATGCAGGATGTAAGGCTGCTTTGGGTCTGCAAACCAAAGGACAGGGGCTGAAGTCAGTTTGTTAATGATGGTCTCAAAGGCTTTCTGACAGTCACGTGTCCATCTTTCCCCAAAAGGTTGCCTGGGATTAAGGTACCTCCCAGATGTCACTTGGACCTTTGACTTTTTGCGGAGTGGTGGATATCCACGAGTCAATTCATTGAGTGGCTGCACTATGGCGAAATAACCCTTAATAAAGTGCTGATAGTACCCTGAGAAGCCTAAGATCGATCTCAGTTCTTTTAGATCCTTGGGTCTTGGCCAGGTTTTTAGGGATTGAGTCTTTTCTGGATCTGTTTCCACTCCTTTTTCGGATACCACGTGCCCAAGGTAACAGACAGCGGTCTGGAAAAATCTGCACTTGTTAAGGGACAGCTTGAGGCCATAGTCTTTGAGTCTAGTGAGCACTCTCACCAACCGGGTTCCATGCTCTTCTAAAGTCTGAGAAAATGATAAGATCGTCCAGGAAGACTAAGACTTCTTTTAAGTGCATGTTCCCTACACATCTCTCCATAAGCTTCTGAAAGGTACTAGGTGCATTTGTTATGCCTTCAGGCATGCGATTAAACTCCTAGAACCCAAGAGGAGTGACAAAAGCTGTTTTGGCTTTATCTGCTTCATCTACTTCAATCTGGTAATACCCAGATGTTACGTGCCGTAAGTCTGGGGTAAGTTTTGGGGTATGTGCCGTAAGGGAGAGTGTTATGTGCTGACGCTGACTATAGGACTTCCTGCCCAATCGCCCATTCGACAACCGGTCCCTAAACTCTGCCCTCTGGACTTGACCCTGCCTCCCTTGCTGTCGGAGCAGTTTCGTCCCTTCGTTGGCGCGCTACTTGCTTCTCGACTGCTAGCTCGCTTTTCGTATGATTGCTCATGTATGACTGTTTTTGTTCTTGACTTTCGATTTTCGCCTCACCCTTATTGTACCTTCGCCCTGGTTTTGACTGTCTGCTTGGTTTTGAACTTTTGCTTGTACTTTGACTTCGCATCTCTGATCTCCCCTCTGGATACCTTTGCTTCGACTGTGTGTCTCGTGTTACACTAGGTGTGTGTAGGGAGTGTCTGTTTGTTTCTTCGTAAATGTGGGCATTACTGTTCGTTTGGTGAGGGAGATAGGCTTAGGCTTTGTTGTTTCGTTTTACCCTTTTGTGTTCACTTAGGTTTATTTAGCTTGGGGTTGTTCTCGGTAGATGCGTTTTGTTTGTTTCTTTGGCCTTGGTCACTCCTGACGTTCGTTACACCTGGTGTTTGTACAGTGTCTGTGAAAAAAAACTATAAAAACTATTAAAATAAAAGACTCTCTTTGTGTGTCGTACTCCCTTCTCCTAGCTCTGGTTGTGTTGTCATTCCCAATCCTTCCTTCCCTTTCACTTTGTTAGGCTCCAACCCTAGACTGGAGTGTAACAAAATTGGGGGCTCGTCCTGTCCTTTTTTCCTTTTCGTGCTTGTCTGGCGGATTTTTTTTTTTTTGTGTGGGGGGTGTTGTAATGGTTGCAGTAATAGTGATGGCCCGGTTCGACCTCATTGCTTTTACTCTTTACCCCACACTCAAACAATTCGATGAGTGCTGTAAGGATGATCTGCTGCAAATTGCAGAATTGTTTAATTTTTTGCTTCCCGCTGATACTTCCATGCGGGTTGTTAAGCAAATCCTGTTCGACAAATTGATTCGGCAAGGTATTCTGGCCGAGTTGGGTGGGTCCCCAAGTGTTGCTGCCACCCCGGTTTGGTTGTCTGCTGCAGCGGAGGCCAGCAGCGACGATCTGGGGGTTGGACACCGCATGGATCTTGGAGATCCCCGCTCAACCAGGGAGGACCTATTGCTCACAATTAAGCTAAGGCAGCTCGAACTCGAGATTAAGAGACAGGAGTACCAGGCTCAGCTGCTACATGTCTGGGCAGTGGAGATTGAGGCTGACAAAGAGCTGGAGTTACGGCGGTTGAGAATGGGTGACCAAAAACCGGTGCCTCTTCCGCGTAAGGTACACACACCAGGTACGACTCCACCAGCAGCCAGCCCCGCCCGAGACCAAGCCGATGCACTAGATGCTCCTAGGCCCAGTCCCCGGTCTCCCTTGAGTTCACCTGTCTCCCCGGAAATTGGTAAGTCGAGCTTTGATGTTAGTCGACACATCGGTCTTGTTCCTGTGTTTCAGGGAAAATGAGGCAGACACCTACTTTTCCATTTTCGAGTGCATTGCCATGACATTGAACTGGCCCAAACATCTCTGGTCACTATTATTGCAATGCAAACTTGTGGGTAAGGCACAGGAGGTTTGTTTGGCTCTCGCGTTAGAGCAGAGTCTCCATTACAATATTGTGAATGCTACTGTGGTTAGGGCTTATGAATTAGTGCCAGAAGCCTATTGTCAGAACTTCAGGAAGCTTCAGAAATCTGCCAGCCAAACACACGTGGAGTTTGCATGCGTGAAAGCGGTTCTATTTGATAAAGTGGTGCAGCGCAGGCGGGGTGTGTGATTTCGACCATCTTAAAGAAATGGTATTGCTGAAGGAATTTGAAAATTGTGTACCTGATTGGGTGGTAGTCTAAACAAACAGAAGGTTGTTTCTTTGACCGAAGCTGCCACCCTCACTGATGAGTTCGTTTTGAAGCTATTCCCATACATAGTCTTCGTACTCCTGTGATTGTGAAGAGCCTAATTAAATTCTTCACCACCTTCAGGCTTCCTAAATATGTACAATCGGATCAAGGTTCCAATTTCACGTCCAAAATGTTCGCCCAGGTGATTCGTGAGTTGGGAATCCGTCACTCCCTATCCAGTGCCTATCACCCAGAGAGTCAGGGGGCGCTGGAGAGGTTCCATCAAACCTTTAAAAATATGCTGCATATGTTTTGCCTAGATGTAGGAAAGGAGTGGGATGAGGGGGTACCCCTCCTCCCTTTCGCGATTCGTGATACTGTGCAGGAATCAACTGGGTTTAGTCCTGCCGACTTAGTGTTTGGCCATGCTGTGCGAGGCCCTCTAAAAGTGTTACAAGAACAATGGCTGTCTCCTTGTGTATCCCCACCTTCCCAAGATGTGTGTAAATTTGTTAGCGCTCTCCGTGAACGCATGTCAGCTGTCAGGGAATTAGCTAAGAGGTCTCTGGGAGCCTCACAGGATAGGATGAAGAAACTGTTTGTGATTGTGAATTCCTGTAGGAGTTCACTCTTGTATGGGGGGGTGTTACGTGCCGCAAGTTTGGGGTACGTGCCATAAGGGAGATGCGTCCCGTACGTGTTACGTGCTGTAAGTTCAGGCAGACGCCTACAGGACTTCCTACCCACTCGCCCATTCGACAACCGCTCCCTAAACTCCGCCCTCTGGACTGACCCCGCCTCCCTTGCCATCGGAGCAGTTTCCGGTTCACCGACAGAAGAGGCTGCAGCTTCGTCCCTTCGTCGGCCTGCTACTTGCTTCTTGCCTGCTACCTCGCTCTTCGTTCACTTTGCTTTTTGTATGATTGCTCGTGTATGACTGTTTTTGTTCTTGACTTCCGATTTTCACCTCGCCCTTATTGTACCTTCGCCCTGGTTTTGAACTTTTGCTTGTACTTCGACTTCGCATCTCTGATCTCCCCTCTGGATACCTTTGCTTCGACTGTGTGTCTCGTGTTACACTAGGTGTGTGTAGGAAGTGTCTGCCCTGTTTGTTTCTTCGTAAACGTGGGCATTATTGTTTGTTTGGTTAGGGAGATAGGCTTAGGCATTATTGTTTCGTTTTACCCTTTTGTGTTCACTTAGGTTTAGTTTAGCTTGGGGTTGTTCTCGGTAGATGTGTTTTGTTTGTTTCTTTGGCCTTAGTCACTCCTGACGTTCGTTACACCTGGTGTTTGTACAGTGTCTGTGAAAAA
>JAODJW010000007.1:18851113-18887895 GCA_026777045.1 Hyperopisus bebe | reverse complement strand
CAACTGCCATGTGATTGGTTGATTAGATAATTGCATTAATGAGAAATTGAACAGGTGTTCCTAATAATCCTTTAGGTAGTGTATGTGTGTTTAGGCATGTGTGTGTGCGTGTGTGTGTGTGCCTGTGTTAGTTTTAAAAGTTGTGTTCCATTTTTGTAGTTATTTTTCCCTGATAGAAACTATTCTCTTTTATTCATTCCATTTCATGTTTCTCTCACAGCCAAGCATACAAGCTAAAAGTAAAAGGTAGATCTAATAGTGAAAAATTACTGTGGCTACTTTGGAGTGGGGGGGGGGGGGCAGTGAAGTGTGAACAAACAATCAATATAAAATCTGGCCAAGTGGGTGCATGAATGGGCAGGATGGATCTATCGGCTTTCAGTGTCAGAGCCCCAGAGCTCCTCCTAGCCAGGTAAGCAGCTTGGTACGATTCCGCTTTCTAATGCAGCCAGTTGGAGAAGAATCCCATTCCCCATTTCCAGAACCTACTCCTCCTTTGAAATCTGAGATCATATATACTGTACCTTGTGATATTAAAAGAAAAAAATATATCATGTAAGATAAGTCACCTGGGAGTCATGGTCATCAGCATTCCGCTGCTTCTGTTTAGTTTTGCTGTAAATATTTTATAAAGGCTTTTATTGCAGTTTTGGTCATAGAGGTGTCTTTAAATAGCACATGAAGAGATTGTCTCCTGCTTGCTGGGTCGGGTTAATTAAATTTAAAAACCTATGGAGTGGCAGTCTACCTTAGCTAATTAAGAAATGAAGATGAGTTGTTAAAAGGGAAGCCTTCCCCCCCCCCCGATGTGTTGGGCCCTGCATCTGGGGCATGTCGGAGCTGAACTGCAGATGTAAGACATTTTCACCGGATCAATACTCAGAAACATGATGCTTTTATCAAGACCTGTGCTCCACCTATTATAGTCTTTAGAAGTCAGGGGGGCAGGAGATTGGTCAGGCATCCAGTTGGGTCAGGCTTTGGAGTCCTTTGAAGGATAATATCTCAAATGGTCCCTTCAAAAGTCACCACACCCCTGCCATTTTATTTGAAAGGACTGAGGACAAACCGCGAAGGTGCTGATGTTGTGTGGAAATCAGCATACTGAACATCTCCACATCTCCTTCAGCAGTTCACAAACACATGTCCACATTACTACCGAAAAAAAAAATGTTTTTCATTAAAATGGAGCCGTATTGCAGACCAGCAGAGTTGGATATTGAATATGTACCTTTGGAGAATGGTACACCCAGGAAACCAGGAAACAAGCAAGGTCTGTTCCACTTGCACTTAGAGATGTGTGTGTGTGTTCCACTCATGGCATGACAGCTTTCAATTGGTTTAGTCTGGCATTATTCCTATTTGCAAATAGAATCGTATTCGAAATGCTGGCTGTCAGCTGAGCGTAAATGTTTTCGCACCTGTTTTTTCCTCTCTACTTTCGAAGACGATTTTCACCCATAAAAAACAAAGGAAACACATGTGGATAAAAGCCAAGGAAAGGCACAAAGGAAAAACAAGTAAAGGCAAACACTTGACTGTACATTTAACTTTGTGTTCATAATCCAACACTAGCTAAACATGCTGTGCTGTGTGCCGATTGCCTTTTTTTTATGTGTATAACCCGTGCCATACTCCAAAGCCCTTGCTGTGAGGTGTTTTATTTACAGAGGACTAGATTAAGCTTGAATCAGCCTGGTGGCACCACTAACAACAGCTATATGCCCCCACTGAGAACCCTCAGCAGTCTACCCTGCCCCCCATCTCCTATGTCTTGTTATCCATGCAGTCCTGCCTAGCCGCCATGACGGAAAGTAGCGACGATAATTAAAATAAGCATTTCTGAGACTGGAAATTAACTTTGACTGTTAACTTGACTTCATTGTGTCTTCCGGGGGCTGTGAAGTGCAATGTGCAACACTGCTTTATCTATGAATGGCCATATCGTCCCCCCAGCTCAGCTCTGACCCCCACCTGATAACGTTCCGCTGGAAATGTAACTGAACTATTCCACAATATTGACCTTTCAATATTGATTTCTTTCAGGGTGTCTTTTTGGTTTTGTTCTTAAAATGCTACAGAAGCAGGATAATTAAGAAATGGTGAATGCATGGGACAAATGCTAATTCAGGATGTATTATAATTCTATAGCATAATTCCACTAATTACTTGGCAGGCATGGTAGTGGGAGGGCATGTTATGAATGCCATTATAATATATGGCTATATTGAATAAATATTCTGTTCAAATTATGTAATAGCAGTAACATAAAAAGTCGTTAAGCCGTTATTTTAAATTACACTGCGTATTCATCCCTTCAGATCCATCCTTACATTTTTTCTTGTGCGCATTTCTCTCACCGGCGCAATTAATCTGGGTTCCGATGGCATGAATCGCGTCCGTTTGTTTTTCCCGACAGGCGCCTCTACGTGACACAGACGCTGGCGGCCTCATAGACAAACGGCAAATGACACTAATTACGGGATCAGACACTGGCGGGCCCGGTTCACCGTTTGTGCTTTGCGATATGACAAACTTTACAGGAGATCTCCATAGGAGCACAATGGGGTTGTTGCATCCTGTCTGCCGTCGTTTGTTTTCATGTCGCTTCCGGACAGGTGTTTCAGAGCCATACCGTTGCTGTTTTTTTTTTCTCATCTGCGGCTGGGGCTCGTTGACTGTGGGCTTCCCGCCACCAGAGTCTGGCACCTGTGCTCTTCCAGAACCATCTGGTGTGGAATTGCACGGGGCTTTCCCCTAAGAGGGCGGCATCACAGCAAGGCCTCTGAAGCCTAACCTTTAAATATTCCCCAGAAGAGGAGAGGAGACAGTGATGGCCACTTCCTGCCCCATAGGAAACTCTTGCTAGATCTTGACCAGAAATTAAAGCAAATCTGAAAAAAAAAAAAAAAATGTTGAGATGCTGCATAAGCTCATGTGAACAATGCATTAACGAACGTGCACCACAATCAAATTTAAAAGCGGCCCAACAAAATATTAAACTGTGCGACTTTTTTTTTGGCCAGGCAGTGTATTATGTAAGGACACATTCAAAGATGTATAGCTTTATTCTAAGAGACACAATATAACGTTAGGTCAAACTTGGATGAAATCGTTTTCCTTGTCGCAGTAACATAAATTAGTGTATCAGAGATATGGGGAAATTATATTGACCACTGCATCCAGCATAGGCTTCGTATACATTGGTATAGATTGGTATCGATAGAATTTACATCTGTTTACGGTGATGATGCAATGTGATACATCTGCCACATACAGGTCAGGTTTGGGTTCTGCTCCTGGGGTCTGCATGTGTTCCAGTGTGGGTTTGTATGAACCCAGCCTGGGAAGTTTGCCTTTGGCTCCATAGCAATGACACGGACACTGATGGAAGTGTGTTGTGTAAGTAGCCCGGAAGGACCTAGAGAAATTTATTTACCTGGCATGACACGGACGGCTGATGAAAAACATGCTGTTGGCGTGGTGCTTCAGATCAGCCTTTTGAATGCCAGACACCCCCCCCATCCAGGAGCATGTTCCCCAGAGACACTACCCCCCACTCCTCCATACCACTCCCCATGACCATACTGAAGCAGAGTGCAAGATCAAAAACTGTCAACAAGTCCAGTGACAACAAGTCTCATGCATATTGGAACATGCTGGGGAACTAAAGAGAAGATGCAGGGACAGCATCACAGGAAAATGAAGATGGGCTGATTCCTTTGGTGAACATAATCTATTTGCAGAGCTTTCCCATTAATTACATCCATGAACCTGAATTTTATCCCTAAAGTAGGGAAATTCTCTTTGTGGTTATATGGCAGAGTGAGTCGTACCGTTGCGTTTATCTGTCAACTTCCCTCAAGCTGCATGATATCAGATTATCCTTTGGTAGGAAATAATTTCATACATGAGTTCTTTGAGAAAATAGAAGAAATTCTGGATGGTATTGCAGTAAATTGTTGTCAGGGTTTGAGATTTTTAGTGTCTCCATCTTGGTAGTAAAATGTGCTGCTGTGATACTGAAAATGTCTTTGAAGCACAAGGTAATTTCCACATATTTATATTTAAAAGGAACTAAACACTTCTAAAGAATGGAATGCTTGAGAATTTGCAGAATCTCACACAGTTATACCATATTTTGGTACAGTGTTCTCCACTTCCTGAAATCATGGTAATAGAGGATCACCAAGAGAAAGTGTTGAAAAGGCTTTAATGTCAGGTGATGTTACATTTATCCAGCGGGGTAAGGACCACTTTGCCTTTGATGATGTGACACTTGGTGATTGTGTGAACATAATAACCCTTTTTTTTCAATGGGCTGACACAGGAGCTCAGAGCAGACGAAGACAAGCAGTCATAACAATGGATTTGGGGGGAGGGTATCTATGGTAGAGCTCAGAAGTTACCAGTACTAACACTGATAATGGGTGGTTGACTTTTGGCCTAAGAAAAACACTCAGATTCACTATAAAATACAATAGCGGAACCTATTCGTTCATCTCTTGAATTTTAAGTATATTAGATTAACAATTAAAACATTCAGTTAGGCTCATTAGTGTTTCTTAATTGTGCATAGAGTGTTAGCATGTGCCCTGTGATGAAGTGGCATCCCATCTGGGATATACCCTAGCCTGGATGCCTAGGATATAATGGATAATTAATACTACTGCTGATAAAAATAAAGTAGGATAAATACTGGAACACCAGACAGTACTGGACACCTACCATACCATATGCAGTGTTCGTGTCACACTGTTTCTCAACTAACCTTGGTTGGATGGATGGATAGATAGATGCTTTAACAATCCTCATGGAAATTTTTTAGAATACATATAGACAAAAAAGACATTTAGACAATAATAAACACTACAAATCAATAATTAATGGCAATAAAGAGTAACAGTAAGAGCACAAATGTCAGAGGAAGCATTGCATGTAATTCTGTAGTAGCTAAGTTACGTAGTATGTAATGTAGTATGTAACTTCTGAGAAGTTTTGTGTGTGTCTGTTTGTGCAGGTTCTGGTGACACTGTTCCTGGGACGGGTGCATGCCCTGCAGAAAAAAAAAGACAAATAATTGCTTCTTCTCTAAAGATAAGGTGTAAAATATGTTCACATTATAATGAATTTTGCCTCTGGGGCTCCAATCAGCATGGTTATGTTTTTAGAGTAAGGTTGTGTTCTTTGGGAGATATTTTAGCATATTAGCTTAAAATCCAGAGGGAAATTAGCCAGAGCATTTTTATTCCATTTGCCGATTATTATTTTCTTGTTTGTTCAAATTTATAGACAAAACACAGTGATTCAATTGTTTGCTCCACGGTGCACGTGGCATTTTAATGAGCAAAGGCAAACTCTCAAAGTCTGGAATGTTTCAATTCAGATCCAGTTAATATCAATGCCACAGCCTTATGTCGTCATTCCCACTGCCCCTGTTCCATTGGAATTGGAAAACGAATTCCAAATTGCTTTGGCTGCCTGGGAAGGGTTAACCATCAGGAACGCGAAACGCCATGGCATCAGGCACCAATTAAGATTCTTTTGCAGCATGAGACCATTGGCTGTCTCGTGTTTCTCTCCCACCCATGCCATAGTTTGCCATTCCTTTGTTAATTGGGAGGTGCAGATGCTGGTTAAAGATACCGTGGGTGGTTTTCCCTTCTCTGCTTGTCTGTTGCTGAGTACACTCCAATTTCATGATTCCGTGTGCGTCTCTTATTAAGATGAGGATGTCGTAGGATGTGACAAACCCAGAGTGAGCCTTTCCCTGACCCTTTCATTATAGTTTCAGAAGCCATGAGGCTATTTACATCTGAGAGCATTTTATTTGGCTGACATTATGTCGTACATCGAATGTTGCATTAAACAAGTTAGCTGTGAGTGCCTTATTTACCGTGGTGTGAATATCACCACACCTTTGAGGGAATGATGATCACTATGGTATCTTTCACTTTAGTCATTTTACTTTCCTGTAAGTATATTTTTTATGCCAGTAAATAGAAGAGTCTCCAGCACCACAACTTAATGATTATCTGCTGCTGTACTGAATACGGTATCTTTAACAACATAGCAGAAATACACATGCTTGACTTTCACGTGATTGGTCTGACCTTGTCAGTAGCTACAGTTTATTGTATTAGAAGCAGGTGTTCCGCGTGTCGCCCCTTGATTGAAGTGCTGAGGAATCAGATGGAATCCACCGGAGGAATTCTTGTAGCCTGACTTGTGGATCTCAGTCATAATTTCGGCCTCATTTTGTTTTCCTGTCTTCCTGTCAATATTTAGCATCACCACCAGCGTGTTTAACTCAAATCCCAGCCCATCTGACATCCCTACATGACAAAAAGCCCGTCATCATCCGTGGCAGTCATCTGGCACTGTCCATCTTTAGCGTTGGCTGTCCTTCCCGGCACTGGCCTGGTGGCCATCGGACCAGCGCCTGACATTGTAATTGACATCTGATTGCAATTATTCTGGGCTATCAGACATACACGGCATATCTGGTGAATGATGGCAAGAAAAATAAATACAGACACTTCGGTCGAGATGGTTTCTGTCTGTCAGTCAAACCCCAATTTCACACCGGCCCAATAAAATAATACTGATAGTAAAGACACTTAAAATATATACATTGTGTAAATTCTTGCTTAATAACCATGATGTGGTGAATTAAAATGATAAAAGACGTACATACTTATCTTCATAATTTAATACTGTTTGAGTCTAGTAGGTGTGTTAGCTTAGCAAGAGGATCTACCATTAGCTATCACATAATGAGGGGAAGGGCATGGGGTGAATCTTTGCCGTAGGATCATAAAATGGGGTAAAGAGGGACATTTTGTTGTCTATGAGTGGCAGAAGCTTTCTGATTAAATCTTTTCTAGAGGAAAAAATCAATCAGACAGACATTAGTCAGGGCCCCTTAAGAAATGCGGCCTGTTTAAGTGAGGCAGGGGCTGCGAGCACGTCGTAACCTTTGCGACCCCCCCCCCCCCCATCACACTTATTCGCATTAAAATCAGCGGCTTGTTGTGTTACCTGCAGGCGGATGAATATTTATTAGGTTTACCCAAAAGACAAATCACAGTGTGAGGCCTTTCATTAGTGAAATGCCAAGCAACAGAATAAAATTCCCGCCGCAGGTTCCTGCGGAACAGGGACGAGTAAATTGAGGTGACAATCAGCCTCGCGAAATGTCGCTACCCGGTGGGTGAGACCGCAATCGGACCTCGAGTGCCCAATGGAATGTTAGCACCCCCCCCAAACCCCCACCCCCCGCCCCGGAAGGAACGAGCAAAAGGACGGGTCAATGAATGTTGTGTTCGGTGCAACATGCTTCTACCAAGCAAGGTCATCCTGATGGTTTGCAGAGAATTAAAAGAAGACGCAATAATTCTAATATGTTCTCTGAAAAATGATCCCTTGAGCCGACCTTAGGAGGGAGATTGATTACGATTCCTGGGTACAACGTGCATGTATGAGTCATGTTCACAGAGGAAAGCATTTAACCGTCTGGTCTACTGCCCATCTGCTGATCAGATTCACACATGCTCACAGATGTCATTTACAGTTACTGTCTACTTGTATTATCACTTAAAATAATTCAATTTCACAATTTAATTTCATTTTAATTACCTTTTGTGAGGGTGAAGGCATCCATTTTGGGAGGGAATCTCAGGAGACCATGATTAGTGGAGTAATTGAAGTTTCCTGCCCTGATACTCTTAGGGTGATGCTACACAGGGCAACTTTTTGAGCAATGTTGCTGGGCAATGTAGCTCAGGCACCTTCCCATTGAAATTGGGCCACAAACTTCTATTTGAAAAACTTCGATCAACTATAGCGATCATCCAGATCCAGATGGCTTGCCTTTGTCTCACCAGGTTGTCAGTTGCCTGGCAACATTGCACAAAAAGTTGCCCTGTATATCATCACCTTTAGTTGTGTGTGACATTTGGTAGGAGCAATGCGACTTCCTTTGATTCCTCTTGTCCCCATTTCAGCCACCGATATTTTTGCTTCATTTCCACCAAAAGACACCATTTCTTCATTCCAACTTGTTGTGTTATGTCGTTTCAGTCTCTGCCCAATTCCTGATACTTCGGTGAATTCTTTTCTAATAAACCTGCCATTCACTGCCTAGGCCCTGATTATTGTCATGAACAAAAATGCCCTAATGCATTTTTCATTGCTGTGAATGTTTCCTAGCATGGCACCCCCCACTTTTCTTATTGCAGCTCACTACACTTTTTATACAGGATACTTAACTGTACTTTGACGGAACATTTAACTCTTTGCTTACTGAAATTATGCACTGTGTGCGTATATGATAACTGTCTTTACTGTATATTCTGTTTATTCCTCAGTGGCCATTCCAGTACTTATTATATTGTGATGTGCTTTTTCTACATTTATACATGTCAATGGCACCTATATCCATCCATCCATCCATCCACCCATTCATCCATCCATCCAACTGTATATCCCACTCAGAATCACTAAGTGGAGGGGGGTATCACTGGTCCAGATGTCCCAGGTCATTTGTCAGTTTCATCATTCTTATATTTGCCTGTGGTACTGCCTTCACTCTCTTTGCTTGCCAACAAAATGTATTTAGTTTTTTGAGAGTTATATATAATTTTCAGTTTATATTCTCACTGTGTGATTTGGAATCAAGAAAAAAGTGCAAGTTGCACAGGAGAGAAAAGATTTTTGCAACGTGTGGGTGGTTTAAAAATCGAATCCACAGCAACTTACATGAACATACCAGTTAAAAAGTGGCTTAACCATAAATTGTCTGTGGGGGGAAGAAAAGGTACCAACAAGGGTTGGCTGAACCCACATTTCAGAATGAATAGAGATGGAATTATTTCATGCTGCATAAATGCTTTACAAATCGGATGGCTAAAATCACCCATCCGTCCAGTTTCTGTCGTACTTACCTATTTAAGGGTTGCAGGGGCCCCAGTGTAATTGAGTGGAATCAAAAACCTGGCACGTTCATCAGCCAAGATTCTCAATGCCAAGAGAGGAGCAAGAGCGACTGAACAAGGAGGAGAAGCTGAACTTGGCTGACTTTTGCCACAGTCCACAGTCTGGGAGTGGATTAGATAAAAGATATTGGAGTTGGGGAATCGGCATGAAACATAGTCAAAAAATAGACTGAATGGAGTTAGAAAGAGATCTATTTAATGGATGGATGGATGGATGGATGGACAAACAAATGATTTTATATTCCAGTTTGAGAAGTTTGTGACATTCTTGAACAGATCCCATATATGCATGTCCATAAGTTGTTTGATACGAGACAAATATATTGGAACTTCATGCAGACAAGAGATCGATGTCCTGCTGATTCTCCTCTTTGCTGTTAGCTGAGGATATTCTCCTTATTGCTGAGAGGATGAGACACTGAGGAGGATCTCTGATGTGGAGATTTTCACTGTGGAGTGTGACACTGGACGCCCTTCATTCTTACTGTTACATATACAATCTGGAATAGTCTTGCATGCTCTAATTCACAAATACAAACAAATGAAAATTCTAACCACATTCTCTAGGATGTCCATCCATGAAATTGTCCAACCATAAAATTGTCATCCATTATAAAAGCATACCCAAAATCTTTAAAGACCAGTCTCACTGGGATTGGTTAATCTGGACCTGAAACAGAAACCTTTAAGTGCGGTCCCTGCCATGATTGGTTGGCTGGAACCTGAAACAGGAAACTTGAAAGACCTCATTGGGATTGGTTAGTTTGAAATTGATACAGAGACCTTTAAAGACCAGCCTCACCGGGACTGGTTAATTTATACAGTAACTGAAGACACTGTTGAGTTTTACTCAACTACTGCTGCTACTGAAAATAAAATTGGGTTTAACTATTTTGGAACATATTTCTTCATTGGTTCTACGCGCATTTAAATTTGAATAAATAGAGCGCCAGCAGGGTGACTGAGTAGATATGGGAATTATTTCCTGTTCACTGTAAAAATGACTGTTTAGTTAGTTACACACCACAATGGCTGCATATCTGGAGAAACACTTGCTGCATTTGAGTGACAAAGCCTGACAAATGCATTTAAGTCTCTCATCTGTTTGAAAACATGGGCCTGACATTTCACAGCTTAAACTTTATGAGCTTTGCGTTTTTATCAGATCAAGATGGAATGCGCCATAAGCTTCTCAGCTGTTAATGCAGTAAAATGTTCTGTGTAAGTGAATATGTGTATTGCTAATGTTTGCAGGACACTTAGATACACCTACGGCTGAATGCTACATTTCTAAAGTGGATTTCAGGGGCTTCAATCGAATCTGGCAAAGACAACAAATTTTCTCTGTGCCATTACATAGGGCTCTGTGCAGAGCTGACATTAGGGCAGTGCGCGCAGTGTGGCCACATCCGGCCCCGCCCTCTAGGGGGTGCAGTCAAAAAGGGAAAGGCTAAATAATAATGAGCTATTATTTCTTCATTGATTGTATGCAGCCATATGTCATCTGGATACAAAATATTAGGGCTGTAACGCTATGCATATTCGTTCCATACAGTTTGGTGCATCATTTTCAGTTCGGTATGCACAGTGACAAAGATGAATACATCGCTTGATGCAGGCGAAACCTAAATTCACAAGTAGATTTTCAACATGAAAAACATTATGCTAATCGTGGCTGTGAGTCGGTTCAGCCTCATGCTGGTTACAGTGAATCATCAGCAGCAGCTTGGGAATATTTTGGCTTCCCAATAAAGTACACCAGCACCAGAGAGAGAGTAGTTAATTAGACCTGTCTGTCGGCCCTGTTATACCAAACTCGGATGTGTTGCTAAACACACAAGCAAATATGCTAAATCATTTGAGATGACATCATCCGAATGTTTGTACGACCGGAGCAATGCAGAAACGGCCCCTGCAAGTTTGCCACCCTTTGGCATTTAAAGCACGTTTGCCAGGAAATTCTGATTGGGCTGAAAAATAACTATAGATAACTATAGATTACATATCATTACAGATATGCAGCCATACTCAGTAGTAGAGAACATGTGATTTAATTCACACTATATTGCCAAAAGTATTGGGACACCCCTCCAGATCATTGAATTCAGGTGTTCCAATCACTTGCATAGCCACAGGTGCATAAAATCAAGCACCTAGGCATGCAGACTGGTTCTATAAACTTTAGTTAAAGATTGGGTCTCTCAGGAGCTCAGTGAATTCAAGTGTGGTACCGTGATAGGATGCCACCTGTGCAATAAGTCCATTCATAAATCTTCCTCGCTACAAAACGTTTCACAGTCAACTATTTGTGGTATTATAACCAAGTGAAAGCAATTGAGAACAGCAATTCAGTCATGAAGTTGCCAGGAGAAAGGTACTTGCCTGACTGCATTGTTCCAAGTGTAAAGTTTGGTAGAGGGGGGATTATGATGTCGAGTTGTTTTTCAGGTGTTGGGCTTGGCTCCTTAGTTCCAGTGAAAGGAACTCTTAATGCTGCAGCATTCAAAGCCATTTTGGACAATTTCATGCTCCCAACTTTGTGGGAACAGTTTGGGGATGGTCCCTTCCTCTTCCAACATGACTGCGCCCCAGTGCACAAAGCAAGGTCCATAAGGACATCGATGAACCGACTGTTCTTAAATGTGTTTTCAGTCTTAATAATAAATAATTTCAGAACAAATTCTGTCGTCCCTGTTCTACTGAAATTGCAGTGAACCATGAACCCAAAACCGTACAATGAATTTTGTGTACGGTTACACACCTACTAAATATACACTAGAAATATTTAATGTAAATCCTATCTTGTACATGTGATCACATGACCTAGGGTAATGTACTGTAGCCTACGTGGCCATGCTGCTGTTTGCCTGTCCAGGAAGTTCACAGTGTAGACTGTCAGTGAGTGATTATTCTTCTTTATAGTTGCATTTATATTACAAAGCAGCAGTGGCCAGAAGGGTTCCCATTACTTGCTATGTAATGCCCTCAGCTGGGGCCCCAAATACGTTGGCGGGCCATGGGCCCCACCCCTCGTCAGTGACGGGTACAAATGAGGGCCTCAGGTTCACCACTGAAGCCAGCCAGGGTGGGGGTGGGCAGGGCTGTGGCCCAGCGAGTAAGACCTCTGCGGGTCACCAGATCAAATCCCAAGCCAAATATTCACATTATCATTAGGTGTGAGCTGGGATATGTGAAACTTAAAGAATTCCTGTGTAACTGTGCTTGTACTTGTGCAAATAGCAAATAAGGTATTGTTTCATTCACCTACACCACGAAAGGCTGCCTTACACCAGCA
The DNA here is from genome assembly GCA_026777045.1 of Hyperopisus bebe. Classification (NCBI taxonomy): domain Eukaryota; kingdom Metazoa; phylum Chordata; class Actinopteri; order Osteoglossiformes; family Mormyridae; genus Hyperopisus; species Hyperopisus bebe. The sequence goes on along the minus strand of JAODJW010000007.1, from coordinate 18,875,604 downwards.
AGGACACCCTTACGGCACTAAGGGCTGCCTTACACTAGGAGTCAGATCAAAAAGTCCAACTTGTATCACAGGTGATACCTTGATAGGTGGAAGCAGACCTACCAGAGAAATGGTATTAATAATAATAAAAAAAAAGTATTAAGGGTTATTGCTAAAACTAATCTCTCCATGGCACTCTTGCTTTAATGTATTTACCACTTGAAGAAAGGGCCAAATAAATAATGGCAGATTAATCCCCCCAGCCGCGAACCACCTCACTGAATTCTCAGGGTATCTCCTCTATTTGCTGCAGCAGGTTGTCTTGGTATATGTCAACTGGCTCCACACAACTTAAAAACAGAATAATAAATCACAACTCAAATTCCAATAAGTTCTATAAATAATCCCCCAAGCATGAATACTGAAAACAGCATGAAAATATCACAAAAATATCTGCCTATTCTCTGTCTGGCTCCCATTGAGATGTTTCCTATTGAACATTACAGACACAGTCTCATATCGGTACCGTGTGTTCGGTCGGCTGTAGAGAATGTGATGTGCTGCAGGGTTGGGGAATGACGCTCAGTGTGAGGGAGGCCAGGACGGCTGTCTCCTCGTTCCTCCTTAATCGGCCATGCCGATTTACTCCCGTGAAGGTGATCTGTCTCGACTCTACGAGATGAACAACAGATCCCTGGTGTAGGAAGGCTCACGGTCGCAGGAAACACGATACAGATATGCCAATACGTGCACAAACACAGATCTCAGATTGTCACGCGGCGATAGCGACGCCACTGAAGATTGCGCCCCTAGTTTCTCTCAGAAGCACCGAGGCGTTTCCTTCATTCATGCCAAGTGTGTAATCGGGAGCCCTAAATCAGTTTGTTGTATGTTCAGTTTAAAAATGATGCCTGTTTCTTTGTGCATTCGTTTACATAGAAAATCAAAAACACAGAAAATAAAAGAACAAACGAACAAATGCTACTGTTGCAACAGAGAGCCTGTAGATTAACATTTGAAATGTTAATGGAAAAAGACAAAAGAGAGACTAGGCTTTGAAGATTCTCGAGTGAGATTCATTTTATTACATGAAAAACTTGGTTAAAATGGTTATAAATTTGCAAATGGAACTTAGTGGGCCTTTACTCAGAACATTTTAATGCCTATACAATGAGTTTCCCCAGAAGTACCTATTACCTAAGTCAAATTGTAGATAACCTACCCCGTTTTTATTAGAGCTTAAATTATTATTGGCTTCAAACAATCAGAAGTCACAAAGTTGAAGGCTAGTATTTGCTTGATGGGAATAATAGTTGGGGGACGAAATCTCACTTAAAAAGGCCAGGAGATAGAAAATTTGAAAATACAATGGTGCAGGGGAATCAAATATATATATTATCTTTCATTTCTACCCAGAAATTAACTTTTATAGCACCTGTGAAATTGCTCTTTGCTGCCCTTTGAAGTTGTCGTTTAATATGAAGCAAACGCTGGGCTGGGAGAACCATGGGGGCATTACCAAAGTATTACCACAGTAACTCTTTGCATTCCTATGATCAACAGCAACAACAACAATGATTGTAATAATCCACTACAAATTGCTCTATGCTTGCCAAGATTTTAAATCTTACATCTGGAAATATTATAATAGGTTAATTATCTTGTTTTTAATATTATTTACTAGTATCTGTTTTTGAACTTGTGCTATAGTCTTAAATTGATCATAAATCTGTCTGGTTTATCTCAATTAGTCTGAGAAGCTTAAAATTGATTAATTTACTTGCATGCATTCACCAAATTACCAATTTATATATAGTTGTAGTAGTAATATAGGTGGGTATGTTTCAGTACAAAAAATACCCAACTAAAAAAGGGGGTAACAGCTGATCATTAGAGCAACAAATATTTGAATTGTCATTTTCAATTATTGGTGAAGCACTTCCATGTCGTCACAAACAATTATACTTTGAGAATAATAAAGGCTATTTCCAAAAAGACATTTTCTGTGTAGCAATTGATAATTGATAATTGATGCTTAGGAACTAAAATGAGGGTATACTCCCATGTTGACATGTCCTATAAAATTTTGTCATTAAATAATTTTTTATCTGATACATATATAACATACGCACAATATAAACATATACTTTGGTAAATTTAAATCAGTGTGTGCATGTAAATGCATGTGTGTTATTTGGTCACACATTTATTTCTCTTTTTTTCATTTTTTGACTTCTTAAATGTCTCCTGAATAATTATGGTGATTTATCGACGTATAAATTTCCACCAAACCATTTAGGGCATGGTCTGATTATTCTGGACGTCACCTTTGACAAAAGATCCCTCCTAAGAGATGAAAGCATATCATAAACATGTGAATACAACAAGCACTGATTCGGACCTGAGAATTCTGATCTATGATCTGCATTTTTATCTGCCTGGAACGGAATGCCACAGACATCAAACGGGAGGGAAGAACATGGTGATTCCCTGGTGCTGTGGCTGACTTGGGGACCAGTGCGCTGCTCTGCTTTTCTTTGGCTGTTTGCTTGGTTGCCTTTGCTCTGATGTGGATGCTGGAGAGCCGTGACTCCAGGGCCACATCCCAAGTCCTTTACTTCAGAAATGCATGCAGGGTTGCCAGCTCTCACGCATGTGGCATGCCAATCACGCCTCCGGACTCTCACGCTCATGCAAGAAATCTTATCGAAAATCTATATTATTCCATTATAAACCTAAAACTGCAGCCAGCTGACCAAAGTTGGCAACCTTGTACATGACGAGTAAAATCCCAATTCCTGCTGTACACAAGAGAATCTGCCTTTAAAGCAGTAATAGGGTTAGAAAAGCTACAGGAACCCTGAAGGACTGAAATACCCACGGCAGCTAAAATCCAAAACCGAGTAACAGACTTCATTTCTCTGCCATACTGTAACATTCAAATCATCATTTTTTAATGATCCTCCACACATCTTAACTAAAAAGCAAATGACCACCTTTTGGGCATCTTGAGTTTCCTTTGATCCCATTTGGACTGCAGGAGGAATGTGGAGTTTGTGGTGGAAACCATAGGGAGAGCATGCAAATCTCACAGCCCTGGGGGCGTGAGGGAGGGCACCCCCACTGGGCCACTCAAGTGATTTTTTTAATGTGTCCAGAAATACCACATACACTCTCACTTAAACAAAATTGAAACCCAATGAAAAGTGCACATGCCACTCATTTTGCAGATTTATCCACTGCCCTCCTTGCCTGGCTTCATGACCACACCTACAAACCGTCGCTCTGTATACTAAATGCTCCACCATGACATTGGCATTCTTTCAGAGAGCAGCCAATCAAATCGAACGGCTCGCAGGGGTGTCAGCCACAACTTCAGCCAAAGGATACTGGGAATATTCATACTAGACACAGACTGGTGTTATCTTAACATTGAACTAAGGTCTCTCCTTGGAGATCTACACTTCATCTCTATTTGTGAAGATCATCTGCCCCACAACGGGAATAAAGGGGATGTAGCAGGTGTGATCTGTGTCTTTCACCAGGATGCAGAATCACGCTGGGTTTAGAAAACGTTGAAAAAGACGAAACAGACATCAAAAGACATCAAATGATGTACACATCAAATATACAAAAAAAAAAACACTGTGGTGTTTCATTCAATCACTCACTCCTTCTAAGGAAAAGAAAGACAAGCGATTTGTACAGCTTGTTTTTATCTCACTGGGTTTTCTCTGCTTTGTTGCAAACAGTCTCCATATTCTTCAAAGAATGCACACCATCGATATTACTGATGATAACAGGATGCTGAGTTTTTCTGACCGTCCAGGATCTTTGTTCATATATTATTATTGAATGCATTTTATTTACGTATTATTCATATGCGATTTATATGCAAATTGTATTGTAATAGCTGCACCCTGAACGAATGAGATTATCTCAGTTTGAGGTAAACACAAGTCACGTGTAATAAAAGTATCCACACGGTACAGTTTAATCTGATTGTTTGACGTCCACTTGATTACGTGTTTCCTCGACGGCCCAACGTGCACTAAGTCAATTAAGGTGAACCAATTTTGACTGTCGCCACAGGTAAAACGTTCGAGTGAAATATAAATTAAATGTAAATAGGCCGGGTTTGTTTGCCTGGGAAAGACACTGTACACTTTGTACATTGTATGCATCTTGGCCTTGGGGATGCCAGAGGATAAGGCATATAGATAAGTTCATCCCCACTACACAGGAAATTGCATCATGCAATCAAATGACAGCTATGTTGCTAGCAAACAAAGCTGTGATACAGTAGATACAGATGAAAAAAATTAATCAAAAAAATTGCTGTTGTCACAAGTCTGGCTCATGTCCCTGATCAGTAACGATGCCACCATAGCGTGTGGCTCACTGGATTGGATTCTGTGTCGATTAAATCGTTAAATTGTTTTTCGGCTAAAATAACTAGAGCGAGGAGTCTGCGTAAGAGCAGTGGTGCCGAATCTGGTATTAGCCGACTGTGACTAACAAGACGTGCCTTTTATCCACACTGGCTGCCGGAAGGCCTGGAGAATCGTCTTTATGCTGTTTATTCAAGACTGTTTCAGTGTTAATTCCTTTCTCTGTGGCATTTATTTTCTATTGCTTGAAGAGCATGATGTAATTTTACGTACCAGCTTGGGCGCTATGTCAGGTCTTCATCCATCCATCTATCTACCATACATCCCGAGCAGAGATATGGGCACCCTGGTCCTATCCCAGGCCATGTAGGTTGTAAGGCTGGAATACACCCTGGATGGTAGTCCAGCTCCTGCTTTTTTATTAAAGTTTAAAAAATTTACATAAGGCAAACATAAAATCTCCAGAACAATATCAAAAGATTAGAAGGCAGTTCTGTTGTCACGCCAGTTCCCAAAATGCACTTTGGCTCATATGCAATAGGTAAATTGGAGAAACGTCTATATTCCGCAAATCTGTCATTGGCCTACACGGAATTTCAGTCACAACATGCTTATGTTTCATGTTGTTCGGCAATGCCCCTGAATGCGCCAGTCTGCTGAGGAAAACACTTCAGCTACCTCAGTTAGCCATCACGCTTTTTTTTACAGGGTTCTCATTTATACTAAACATGCTCCATTGCACTGCTTTGGTTACGTGTTTGGTTATGTTTTATAACAATAGTTTGCTCCAAACCCTATTTTTTCCATACTGTAAGTCTTGTTGTTTTTATTGAGCAACTTTGCATAGAATTAGAAGGAAATACGTGGTTAAATAAAGCGATCCAAAGTGCACTTGATTGATGTCTGTATGTAGCACTTGTTAAGCATTGAAGATGCAGGCCAGGGAAACAGGCGTGGGAGTCCACAGACTTTATCAGGGGCGACACAATCAGGAACAAAGAGCAGCATGTATGACGTGAAGACATTAATGACCAGAAAAGGGAAAGACTCACAAGAAAGCACTTAAATACACAGAATCAAGTAGACAAGACTAGGTGCAGCTGGTAACCAGGAGGGTTCCACATGATGTAGACAAAGGGGCGTGGCACACAGGAGGAATGACACAATCAGGACGTGACAGCACTGTGGCCCTGGAGGCACATTTCTTCATGGTATTGTATTCTAGAAATGGATGGTATGACGATTAGGCACACATGACTTTATGAGAATGCATTGTGTGTTATAGCAGAGACACGTACGTCTGGCAGAGATTTATGTACATCAGACACAGACGCATGACACTCTTTGTGTGTTTGCTCCCTTGTGTTCTCCATCCATGTGAAAACAGCTCACAGTCATTCCATTCCGCTCACACCTGCTTTTATGAAACAGAAGAGTTCTTTGAGGTGCGGCGTGTATCGCAACTATGCGTCGAGCTGCTTTCGGATGGGGGACAATCAATAGTAATCATTCTCTGAGACGGGCCCCGGCGGATAACGGGATCCATCTCGGCGGCATTCTCAGGGGCCGGCCAGGGGCGGCCCACCCTCTCGCGTCGCACGCAGACAAGGAGCACCTCTCAATCAGCCGCGTCGGGCGGACGTCGATAAGGCTCCGGGTGATCAAACGCTTCGCTAAATGAAAGCAATCACGCCGCGGCCTCTCTTGCGATGGAACCAATAAATCCATACTTGGAGACTCACGCTCGAGCTGTTCCCATAAAAGGAGGTGCCAGCAAGGTAATCACAGCCGTTCTGGTATTACTGATGGGCCATGAGTGAGAGTACTGAACTACCAATTGGAAGGGGGGGGGGGGGGTCATGGATCTCCTGGGGGGTGAGGCAAGTCAGCTGACAAGCCCCTTCCATTTGCAATGAGATTCTCATGCTCTCTCCCAGATCCGCCCTAGCTACATATTCATCCCATAGAAAACAAAACAGCGATACATTATTGATCCCCATGAGGAAATGGTCTATCCCATCTTGCTCTCTGTGATACACACAGACAAATATGCAGCTGAGAGCAAGCTAGGGTTAAGGGCCTTATACAAAAACCCTACATTGTTATATTTTGCTAAGTTCAGTATCCTTCTTCTTTTCCATTTTCTTTTTCCTTTCAGCCCTTGATTCCCACCTGTTTCCAACAAATAAAGTCCTTGCTCTGTCCTCTAATCCCTGTGTCATGCGAATCTGTCGCCCCCCCCCCCCCCCCCCCCCAAAACCTGGATTGCTGAAGACAACTTCGTCCAATTAGAAAGCCAGGCGCTTGGCAGAAACATCTTCGGTTATTGCCGCACCAAGTTTACCAGCTCAATTATTAATGTGTGCGGAGTGCGGGGGAGAGAATTTACACCCTGCATTCAATGCAGCTCAAACTAACACTATCCTTGAAAAATTGAGACCATTTCTCTAATGTCTAATGCTCAGGCCACCACTATTCTCACACTCCAAGCTTTAAGTAATTAATCAATTATCTGGCGAGCATGATTTATTTTTATATAAATACATTCATTTATAACACTTTTTTATTGGACAGACTCAGCGTCGGGGTCTTCGGTCGAGCTCTGTGGGGTAAATTAATTTAAACGCTGTTTGGGATCACAATCAAATCAAATTAGCCTGCTAGGAAGCTCATTCCCCCCAATAAATCAGTCCAGCAGACATACATCACCGCTTCACATAGGTAGGATACTCCTAACCGTGTAAAACAACAAAGTTTGTAAAAACAATCGAAACATGCAATCGGATCAATCACCGTGGCAACCATAAACATTTATGCCTTTCTGGAAAATGCCTCAATGAAATAACCCGGGATAATCAATATGAACAGAACTAACAGCAGAGTCGTGGTGTTTAAAAGGATTTGTGGCCAGAGTTCTGGCCAAGATGGTCCAGGACAGCAATGATACAAGTTTAGCTGAAAGCCGCTTCACCTCACTTCTCCAGCTCAACAATTCCTTAGAATACTGCCTTTTGGAAACTCCTAAATCTGATGATTTATCATCTTGGCATAATGTTCTGGTCGTAGAAGAGATTAACGAGCTTCCCCTGCTTCGGATTTAATCACACTTGCTAACTTTGCATTAAGCATGATCCTGCCAGTGCAGGAGGACAGCTGAACTGATCTGGGATCAGAGGACAGCTCACAGAAGGAGAGCTGTCAGTCAGGTCTTTTTTACTTCTTTGCTTTTTGGCCTTTGAGTGGGTTAGACTTTCGGTTTTGCTATTACAAGCTCTTTTTGCTTAATAAAAACTTAAATAACCCACCAGCTGCCACTTCCTCTCTCCCCTTTGCATTCTTTCCCATTACTAGATGTTCACATGTTTAATATCACTGAAGGACATATATCAGTTTCAGCATAGAAGGTTTCAGCTACAAGGTGAACTGTGGCACCCAGCTGACCATCCCACACATCACCCCTGCTGAATGGAACTGAGTTTTTGTATCAGTGATGTCAAGTGCTATTGTTACAATGTCAATATCTGCATTTTCTCTCAGAATAATACGGCAGCTGAGAAGCATGTGGTATGTTTTAATTTGTTAGTTTCTGTCAATGCTGTTAATATCAGTGAGCTTCCTGGTCAAGGTAATCTTTAAATGACTTTCTGTGAATGTGTGTCTTTCTTTAAGAAGCTGTGATTTTAGAATGCAGTGAAGCTAAAGAATTTTTTGAGATTATTCAAAATTGTCGAAAGGATCCAGAGATCAAAGCTCTTTTTTGACCAAAATTACATCCTGGAATAGGTCTTGTTTTTTAAGCATCCAAAACCAAGAAATACTTGTCAGTGCATTCCTTGTGTAATCTTCGCATGACAGTAACAGCATTTCAGATCCTGATTTAGACTCTTCCCAAAATTAAGACATTTTTACATTAACAAGATCCCAATTTATTAATCAAAAAGTGTCTGTTTCTGTAAACTCATATTGCACGGCGTGTTTGACTTTAAAGAAAGGGTGCCAGGTAACTGTACTTTCAGTATCAATGTCCTTCCTGTTACCTAGTATCAGTGGGGCTGAAAACTGCTCTGAATTAGCCTGTTTTACTATCATAATGTGTCGGTATAGAATTAGGAACACTGGGAAGGAGATTTAAACACTCTGATTCTTATTACTTAATAACTGATTTCCCTGAAGTTTCCTCTTGAATAATAACACAGAATCCCCAGTGTTATGTTGCAGTGTTAATACACTGAATATTCTGATGGAATTATTTGTTATGCGTGTGAGTATTTGTGGTACATATTCTCCTGACAAGTAATTAGTAATGAGTGTCAGTAAATTAGGAGATCATGTTTTTGACCGATTATACACTGATACAGTACCTTAAAACAACATTTGTTTCTATAAAGTATACTGATAATGGCACTATTGGATAAATATACTGTAGATAATGTTAATGCCATTTTGAGAATTTACCGACATGGTATTCAATAATAATTTTAATAACAATGTCATAAATAATGTCTTTGTCTTATTTTTCTTTGTGTTTGACAATGATATTCCCCTATCTTTGTATGTCTTCCCCAGGAACTGAAGCAAACTCATATAAACGCCTCTGCAGATTTCAACAGCAGTAGCATCAGAATTTTTGTCCAGTTCTGAGCTTCGGGAGTAAATAGCAATATTTGTCTGACAGCCAGAGTTCATTTCTGCCATAGGTGCTTCCAGGTTCGACCACTAACACCCATCGCATTTTGTACCATGACAGAAACGGGAGGAGAAAACAGGCCACAGATTGAATACTGCAGAAAAGTCCAGGCTCTCGTCAACTGTTTACCAGCAGCGATGCAAATACGCAATGCTGCCTCAGAGAGCCATGGAAAAGTGTCGGGTTTCAAAGAACCCAGCAAGCCTTGGGCCATTTCACCTAAAATTATTTATTTATTATGTCACTGCAAATGTAATGATCATAAATGCAATTAGGAGAAGGTGTCAATGACTCTCTGTGTGCATTTCATATTGTCAATAGGAGTTAGCAACAGAGAGAACCAGAAAGGAAGGATCGAAGTCAAATTGTCCTCCCAAAGGTTAAGACCAGTTAAGATGTTAACCAAATTGTTGTCCAAGATACCATACTGGTTGGACTGGTTTTGCAAGGTGCGAATTAACAGGAAAGACCGAATAAGAGCTGTCAGATAGCTAATAGGCTGACGAACAGAGATCGCTGAGCAGAGGGGCAGCAAAGCGACCTGAACACACCTGAACTACTTCACTGCTCAACTACCAAAGATCAATTACCTGCAATACCAAAAATGATCCTTGAAACCACACTGAGTTAGAGTCCTACATTTAAAAATGCATCTTCAACATGTTCTCCGATGTCTTCAATCCCGCAAATTATATAATACCAATTATATGGATATATAAAATTAGTGAAATATAGTGAAATAAATATATATACTTATTATATTATATTATATAATTAAAATTAAATGCAAATAATCAGAATTAAATGAAAGCTCTGTCTACTCATATTCATGCTGTGTGTTTACATGATGCTTGAGGTTTGACAGTCATAAATCAATGGTTTTGTTTTTCTGATGTTAGCTGTTGTCCATGGTGGGTTGCTGATGAACTTCCCTCAAGCAGGAGACTGGTACAAAGCATCATATGATCTCATGATCATCTAGCCTCTAGTAAAGAAGGTCTAGACATGTCAATACTCCCTTCACGTTGCAGTGAGCACTGCTTCGAATTCTAACCTAAAATGGTTCCACACATATGGGCTCAATTAGAATCTGATATTTAAAAATCCATCTGCAACATGTTCTCGTGTGTCATTAATCCACATTTGTGCTGGCTTCCCGTCCTCCCCTATCATCTTTGGAAAATATATCTGGGTTATCAGGAATGCCATACTGAACATCCAGTGCTACACAGTCAAACAAACAGAATAACATCATATATCATCAATAAATTACACTGACTTGTGCACAATGCGTTCTAAGCCCATAATTTGTCACAGAATGTTTTTGAAATTGGTGAATTGTAATTGGCATTGCTTCTCAGATGCCTTTCAACTTCCTTGCTTATTATTTTAATTTTCAGATAGGACTGGTATCCAGTAGGTTTGGGTCACAAAAGTTAGTCTAGAGATCAGTATTTATGATAGTGTCTGTTATAGGACTGATTAGACAGCATAACTGTACAACATTTGTACTCTGTAGCTGCACTTGGTGTATCAATTGAGCACTAATTTGCAAAACACATTCTACCATTAATCATAAAATTCATCATGTCGAACTTTTCTATTAGGCAACTTAATTCTCCATTACACATGGTTTAACATCTACATCAGGTTTTGAATTTAGTTTCAGTGTCTCTGTGTTCTGGAGACTCCCAGACTGCCACACCTACACCTGAGACTGAGCCTGTTCATCCAATCATGGTCAGGTATGCCTCCGAAGGTTATAAGACTGCTCAGTGCGGGAGCTGAGAGCAGTCTATTTGAAATTCATTACATTACCTAAGTGTTCAGAGTTATTTCTTTGGAAATTGCTGTTAAAGAAACAATCTAAAGACAAGGGCAATATCCATCATTCACTTGAGAAATAGGATTTTAGGTGCTGATGCATCAAGATGGATCAATTACCTGTAAATTCCACTCTGTGTTATTAACGTACGTCTGGAGAGGAAACAGTTGATATCGTAGAGTATGCTTTTGTTAAGAGATCCCAAGATACTTGAAGTTGTGACAAAGCGAGCCTTTGCTATTTTTCTATTCATTTTCTTTTTTCAAATGTCAGTCTCCATGTACGATTTTCAAAGATGCCTTTTTTGCAAAAATACAAAAAAGGCAAATCTTTGTTTTGCCAGGATCTCATCTTACCCATGAAAAATAGGATGGTAAAGAGACTCCGCTAAAGGTTTCTTTCCCTCTGGGGTGTTTTCCTGAGCTTTAAACCGTGTACGGTGTTTTTACGGACATCTTATAGGGGTATGGGAGATATTATCTTTGTGTGGCGGATACAAGTCAAAGGGAGGTCCTGGGCTTAGCCTACAATACCTGAAGATGATTTAAGAAGAACAGATTATCTGCAGGAGATGTTAAATTTCAGATTATGAGACCGACGCCCAAAGTTAGACGTGTAAACGAGAGGGGAGGAAGCCAGACAGGATCCTCAACTTGGCGGTAATTTGTGTTAAGACACCAATCAGATATCTGCCCTGGCTTTGAGATGCTCCCCAGAACTGGCCTCAGGCAGTCTGTTTTCTACCACTGGGCTTCCTACATTAAGCATTTCAGCTGCTTGGCACACACTACTGAGATTTCCCTATAACTGATTGATCATGAGAAGACCAATTTGTACAGTTTAAATAGCCTACATCCCACTGGCAATAGATTTGCCTGCGTCAGCCGTAGAGATGAAGAAGTTCCCAACATGATCCCAATCACCTCTCGCCACCCACAGGTCACCGATCTGGCCTTGTGCAGCTCCTCATCAAACGACTAAACTGATTGTTCGTAAGACTCGGATCTCCGTCTGTACAAGTCCGTATTTTCACTGCAGCAAGTCCGATCCCCAGGCTCTGGGGACTTGAAACAGCAATGTTCCGATTACAAGTCTGCCTTCTTTGCCGATATCCTCCCAGCCGGGGATATTGACTTGCCCTGTAGGACTCAGGAAAACTTCAGGGTTCTGCATCAAATCCTGTACATGTGGACAAACAAGAAAATAAAAGAAAAGCTTGATCAAATATCGGTCAGGAGGGGGTGTGTGAACTCAGAGGGTTAGGACTCCATGTCCGTCATCAGAAGGTTGCCGGTTTGAATTCTGGTGCTGTCAGACTGATGCCGTTGTTGGGCCATTGAGCAAGGCCCTTGACCCCCAATGGCTCCAGGGACCGTGCATCCAGGCTGACCCTGTGCTCAGACCCCAAGCTTCACTCTCCCCTATACTTATGTATGTATCAGAAGAAAAGCAAGATGGGATATGTGAGAAAAAACATTCCTATGTATCTGTAGTGTTGGGGAAGTTACTCACAAAAGAATCCATTAAAGACAGAGGTGGACAGTTCAGGTCCAGAAAGCAATTCCAGACCAAGGTTTAGTTTCAACCAACCAGTTGAGTATAAACTGTCACAACCACAGAGTACCTAATTGGTTAGTTGTAACTAAACCCTAGTCTGGATTTCTACTTTCTAAGCCTGAACTTTCCACCTCTGTCTGTAACGGATTACTTAACTTTATATTTGAGTAACTTCCCTAACACTGTGTACCTGCATTCATACTTGTACAAATGGCAAATAAAGCATCATTTTAATATGGCTGCATAAAGCAGCTTTTTGAGCTCAGTTGGCTCAGTGTCATTCTCAGTCTGGTGGCCTCGCTTTTTTGTTTCCACGCGTCGTTACTCCCAGTGGTCGACCCCATGCATGGGTCTTTTGTTAAACGTGTGACTCGTGTTTCGGAGCAGATGAGTTTGCTGGGCCCGATCCACCAACGACCGCCTCACCTTCCTCCGTCCGCCATGCCGAGTCTTTTCACTACTTTGTTTTCCCCCATCGTTAGAGTGATGCTGAAATATCAAGATACTTTTATAATAAAGAGCAAAAGCGGGTATGCAGCAGCCGGTAGCTGTTTGCTGGTTTAGATTAAAGAGCTCCACAAAGGGAGGGAAGCAGACGTATCGAGCAATCGTATCAGTCGAAAGAATAAGGGTTTGCAACATACCAGTCATGGCCCCAATTTACCGCTATCTTCTGGAGAACATGATGTGTAACTGTGATTAATACATCTATCCTCTCAAAATTTAGCCCTGAGCAAGATGAGAAGTGTTTAAAATTGAAGTAAAACAGGATTTTGGAATCCACATTTGTAGGCCAGTGGCACAATGAATAATGCTGGAATGTTCTGATCTGTCTGACTAGGGATTAGAAGATTCTAGGTTGGGCTTCTGGTTGGATCAAGCATTTCCCTTTTTATGGGGCGGTGTGTGGTGCAACGGGTCACTGGTTCAAATCCTGTGGTTGGCAGAGTGATTTCACCATTGATCTCTTGAGTATGACCCTTAACCCCTAATCGCTCAAAGGACTGACTGAACTTGATTTCTCAACTGTACGTCGCTCTGTATAAAACTGCCTGCTAAACAAATGTGATCCTCAACCTTGATGATCAAGATGGATATCCTGAGGAACAGAATTGAGGGGACCATCCTGAAAGGTCGGAATTACAAGAAGTGGGTCGCTACCAACATCCACCTCTCTGTGTGCCAAACGTGAGCTACTTAGATGTGGCAGAGGGGGGCGGCAGTGAGCATGATGGATGACTAAGCGCGGAAGGCTTCAGGTGCTCAGGGAATATTTAACATGCTTGCTACATCTTAATAAGCTCGGTGCTCAGAAGGGGCGATTGAGTGTTGCATCGCAAGACAGGGAGAATCAGCGGAGTACACCTCTTTCAACAAAACATTTATCATGAGCCAGCCGTTATGAGTGCTGGACACGAGGCTGCAGAGTGTGACGCTTTAATACTGGGAGCTGCGGGGACAGGCAGGGATAGTCTGCACCAAACAATATAATCGGGAAAAGGAGGACAATAGGAAATTATTAACCTTTTAACTGGAGACTCTAAAGCTGGGAAAATCTCCAGAGAAACTAATTATAACCACGTCAGCGTGAACACTTTGGATCTAAAAACTGCCTTATAATAGTACTAAAATTAAAGAGGCCTATTTTAGTTTCGAGAATTGTTCATGTTTGGAAACATGGAACAGTGTGAGTTTTTTCTAGTGGCTGGAGTGTCAATCCTGCCACCAAACCCCAAATTTTCCCTATAAGTTGGAGGACCTCCTTGCCAGGCTGGATGTAGATGAACATCATACCCTGGACAAAGCATTTCCAGATTAAGGGCCTTGCTCAAACCAGAAACCTTCCAATCGCTGGCACAGATCCCTAGCCTCAGACCCACCACTCCACCCACTATCTTTAGCAGGCCTTAACAATAAGTATTTCAGCCCATTTCACTCAATGAATCGCAGTAATTTTCAAGTAGAACAGACAATTTTAATTGTTCCGCTTCGAACAGGCCAGTTGACCAGTAGTTCTTGATCTGAGTGGATAAATGATGTATATCAAAAACTCCTGCACCAGAGCCAGTTCACTGCATTTCCATGATTGACATCAAGCTCTTGACGGCAGGCATGAAAATCATATCAAATGCTGACGGACATAGTGATCAAAATTTTACCACAGACATGGTATTTAAAAACGTGCCCTACATAGTTTTTTACCATGGACACCGACAAGTCTTGACACAAACACCGGTCATCCCTGCTTTAAGGTAAACATTTCAGTGATGTGGTTCTTGAGAACAGCAGGCATATTCATAGGTTAAGGAAGGAGCAGATGCTGTCTCAGTGTCATCCAGACACTGCAAAAGCTTCTGCAGACATGAATAATGAGAGTTTATTTACATTCAGATGTCCTTTTGCAAGGAGAGCAAATGTCCAAGTATGTCAACGTATCTGGCATTCTGAAAATCATTAGATGCAGATCCTTTGATGGCTTCCTTTTTCGTGGACCTGTGGTGCTCATATTCTTTATGAATAATGGAAAAGTACCAGAGAACAAGTTACACATCCTTCTGTTTTGCTCTGTGCTCTCCGATTCATACAGCTTGTTACTTAAGTAAATTGACAGTGTATTCTTATTTATCAAGGAAGCGTGTATTCAGCTTCCAAACATAAGACGGTAACATTTTGTTTGTTGTTCATGTCCAATGGCCAGAACATGTGATAAAGGTTTGTTTGTAGTGTTGTTTACTCCATGGGGATCATCCGTTTCCTCGTGGTTGTCAGTTCTTGTCAGAGAATCTTTGTTTTTGCTTTCAATGTGAATGTGAACCCTCACTTTTTCGGGGAAAATCCTAAGGCATCGTTAAATATATGCCGTAGTGCAAGAGCAGCAAAGCCAGGCTATGTGAAAAGGATGCATATTGATTGGTTGTCAACAATTGTCCTTTCCCACAACTGAAAATCCATCACGCAATAGTGGAACTCGTCTTGGGAATGGAGAATGATCGCCTATAATGATTTCCAGGGTAGCGAAGTCATTCCAATAACGCTCATCATCACAAGCCCTTTTTGGTAATTTAAAAGGCCGCGCTAAGTGGTACCACCTGTGCCTGTGAACTGTCAGATTTATATTATGCGGATAAAAAAGACCAAACACCTCTGTGGCTTCCTGCAGTCGTTTAACCTCGATGGTCCCTGTTAAATAATTCCCTCTAATGCCGCCTCAACATAGTAGCAACATGAATCTGATGACAGTATCATCAGGTGACCCGCGGTGCCCGGGGCGGCGGGTGTGTTTCTCATGGGCCACCATGGGTGCCAAGCGCTCCTGACCTTGTCACACCGTGACATCTCTTCCGACTCCCCGCCTCTCTCTCTCTCCCTCGTTCTGTTATTAATTCTTAGCATATGCAGTATCCACTTCAACTTCACAGAACTTCAATCAGTTTTACAATTTCTTATTAATATATTCATATAAATATATAATTGTTTTTAAAGCAAGTTATTATCCTATCTGCCGTACACAGCGCTTGTGTGAGTGAAAGGTGTGTGTTTGCCTTGTGATAGATGGAATGTATGGATGGATGTGCGTTACAGTTATTTTGTTTTCTCCTCCAGATGCAGCCAAAAAAGAAAAATGCAAACAGAAAACAGCAGTACACTGTAGAACATTATTAAATTACCTTTAGCAATGATTAAAGTAACGAGAATAAGTAACTAAAAGTTGTTACCAATGTCAAATATTTACACAGGCATAAATATACATAAAATATTTTTTAAAATGTAAAAGAACATAAATATAAAATTCAAGGAAAAATGTTTGTTGGCCTTTGTTTGTTTTTGTTTGTTTGGGCAGTTAGATAGCCCTCCAGTTAGTTAGTTAGTTCACCCCAGAGCCACCAAGGAAGCCATATCCAGCCATATCCAAATGATGTGGAATGAGGCCAGTTAAATGGTTCAAAATGATATCAATATAGATCAGACTAGTAGGGGTTTAGTTGCTCTGAGCAACAACGATCTGTCAAAGCAGTGGTGGGCTGAAAGATGCACACATGCCGTTTCTGTTGATCGAGGGGATGGATGTTGCTGCCACTGCTGTCCTAACGGGCTTGTGTATTACTCATGTTGACTGGGCCGGGTGTCCGGAGAGGGCAGGTTACAGCAGGTCCTGTCAGATCCCATCAACGTCACTTTGTGGCACCACCACTCTCAGTCCTTGAAGAAAAACATTGACTCTGCGCATCTCTCACGAACAAACTGAATGAAAAATCAGTGAACAAAAAAAAATCACACAGTGAACAAAAGAATCACTCAGTGAACAAACTGAACAATGAATCACAGGGAACAAAAAATCACTAAGTGAACAAGGAATCACTTAGTGAACAACCTGAACGAAGTATCTCTCATTGAATGAAGAAAGACTCATTAAATGAACTGAGTGATAAATCACTCAGTGAACAATCTGAATGAAGAATCTCTCATCAAACAAAATGAACAATGAATCACTCACTGAACAGTTAAACACTCAGTGAAAGAACTTTGGTTCACTTAAACTGTACTTAAAAGATACATTTAATAAGAACAAATCATTCATGAACGACAAATGTTTATGTACAAGGTGGGGGGGGTTCTAGCTATTGAAAAGATCATGGGATAATTCAAGTTTGCCTGAAGCTTGTCTTTGGTTTTTTGAAGGAAGATTGGCATCAAGCTATAGCCTTTTATGGTCATGTTGTTTTTCTAGAAGCTATAAAGCTCTAGATCGTATCAGTGTTACACTGGCAGTTATTTCCAAGAAAAGAGTAGCAAAGCTAATTAATTAGCCCTCAAATCAAATTTGTCCAGTTCGTCCTGGTGGCTAGTTTTACTTTGATTATTAAATGTGACCTCCAGAATCTTCATTCTCCAATAGCTTCATACTTCTATTTATAAGTGTTTTTGTTTGTCCTGGTTCAGTGCCTGTCTTCCGTAAACAGAGCAGAGGACCCCATGTGTGTCTGTATGCATTTAACCAGAGCTCAGACATTCAGCCACCTCTGCTGACAGCTTGCTAACCAGGCCAAGTATAACAAATGTTACTGACAAGGGGAAACCCATCATTTGTGGTCATTAGGTAAACAGCTGCAAGCGGTTTTCATGCCTCAGACACTTGCTAACACTCTGTGTGTTGGTTTTATCATCTGGGCCTAATTTTTTCATGTTTACATTTTGAAACCACTGTTTTCATTCATCTGTGTATCTTTACACCAAACATATGCTGAGTATCAAACACACCGCTCCATTTACTTATAAATGTGTGTAAGGTGTGAAATGTTTAGACATCAATTTTTTTTTTGTTGTTGTTTTTTTTTGTAATCGTACCATGTGCCTGTCCATGATGTATCATCATATACTTCAGTGGTGCTAGAGTATGCAGTTCGTCACTTAAGCAAGCAAACGTCAGGCTTGCTCATATGCGAGAACGATGATCTGTATACAACTAAATGACATCAGGCTCAGTCAGCATAGACAGGCAGAATGATGATCCATATCCACCACCACGACACACCCTCAAACGCTGTTTCCACAATGAGAGCTTAGAGGTTAGTCTGTGGGCACTCTTCCTGTCACATTAACCAGTCCATAACTTTAAGCCCAGCACTGAAATTAAATTATCGTGGCATGAGAGAAAAAAATTGACTTGCATAAGAGTTTGTGGAACAGATTACTTATGTCCAAAGGTGGAGATTTCAGGTCCAGAAAGTACAAATCCAGACCAAGATTTTCTTTCAACCAATCAGTTGAGTACTCTTTGTCTGTGACTCTTTATACTCAACTGGTTGGTTGAAACAAAATCTTGGTCTGGATTTGTATTCTCTGGACCTGAAATCTCCACCTCTGCTTATGTCTTTTGAGATCTGCCTGTATTTAATTCAATTTTTCATATATCAGATTCTGCTTACATAATAAGTGACTATTCCATAATTGAAAATGGCCTCAGATTGTTGACATATTCACTTTTCATCTTGCTGTCTGGGAATGCAGGTATCCTAACCACTGGGAATGTTCTCACCTTGTAGAGTATCTGAATAATCCTAACCTTGATTTGATAGGCCATTATTGAAAATACCTTCTTTTTCTGATACTGTATAATCTTACTTTTCAATCTTGTTGTCACATAAAACTGCCCAATATAAAGATTTTTTTAAAATATTCTAACTGTGATCCTCGCTTGCACGGCATGGATGCATTATGATAAAAGGAAACATTTCAATGAAGTAAGATGTAATTGTGACAAGTCTACTGACAAAATTATACTATAGAAATGCATATATTTTCCTGCACTTGAAAACTGAGTATTTGTGCGCATAGTCCTATGCTTGATGACAGATCCTGCCATCTTGCATGCGTAAGGGTGACTGTACGTCTTTAGAATCTACATCACACATCTTGAACGGTAAGATAATTGATTTAAGATGTAGATGAAATGTAGAGAACAGTACAAATAAACCTTTCTGTGGGTAGGTGTGTCCAAAAGTCTGACTGATAGTTTGTGTGTGTGTGTGTGTGTGTTATTTTCCCATTGTGAGGACCATGTTTTAGGTCCCTACAAAGGTCTGATGCCGGAACTCTCGTATTTTGTTTGGTTACTTATGGTTAAAGTTAGGGCAATGAATGGAGAGTCCCCAGAATGATATAATTGTAAACCTGTGTAGATGTGTGTGGTCCCCACAAAGGGAAAATCAAATTTATAAAAATATATGACAATGTAAACAAAGAAAGCTAGGACTGGGTAGGGGTTAAGGTTGTTAAAGTTGGGATTAGGGTTTTGGCTATAGAAAAGAATGGGCAAGACATGAATACAGTTGTGTGTGTGTGTGTGTTGTATGTGCAACACCAAAGAGTGGTTTCTTTAATATTTCATATATTTCTCAGTTTTAAAGGTTAAAAATATAAAATATAACAAAATACATACCAATTATTCCCTGAGAGCGGGGGCTGTACTCCCTGACGGGGAACACCAGCCGCAGTCACCGTCAAACGAAAGGGTGGCACTGTCATGAAACAGTTGGAGGGTTTCCTCTGCAGGACACGGGGAGGTGGGAGGGGGCCGGGCTCTAGGGAGTGTGACGAAGGTGACTCCGAGGTCTCCTCACCGCGGGACTGGCCGGCCCCCCAAGCGGCGCTCTCCAGTCACGGAATCAAAACGGTGACCTTAAAAACTTTGGAACTGACTCAAACTAAAGCAACCAGGGTTTTGTCATGAATTATGGTCACGCAATCTGAAAATATATAAAGCGATACGGCCACTATGAGCCTGAGGGTATTTTACATATACTATGGTCTTCAGACATAGATTAAAGATCAGGAACACAATATCATTTATTAATTTTTTCGAGTGGCTATATTTGATTTAATTTATGATTCTGGTTGATGCACAGCAGATGGGCACATAAATTATTTTTATATGCCAAAAACTGGAGGTATTAACAGGAAAAAATGGAGTACAAATAAACAGCTGCCCTCATCGCCATCGCCTTAAATCCCGCCGTTCCTGTGATTGCGATTCCATCGCCTCCATGCTAATATTAGCACTGCCAGCTCTGCTACGGTCCACGACCCGTCTGCAGGCGTATTGCGGCGAGGCCCCAGAACAGCATGACTCTCGCAATTTGCACCTCCCTTAAATTGAAACTGCGGCTAATGAAAGGTCGAGGACCTGATGAACTGCGACCCCCCCCCGCCACTCGGAAGAACCCCCCCCCACAGAAACCTCCGTCCACCTCCCGTGGTTTGGGTCCAAGTACACAAGGCATATGGACCCTTATTAACACTTATGGTCGACATGGAGACATCCTGTGGTTTCCCACTGGTCCCTGGGTAACGACACACAACTCTTGACTGTATTAGCTGGACACCAGAAGACAATTACGCTGGAAAATGGTGGTCATGCTGTATATTTACTGGTCCGTCTGTTGCCTTGGTGATCTGTGTCCCTCAGAGGCCAAAATGCATTGTGTTTGCGATTCACATCCAGGAAATTGGCTTTGTAAATCCAAAAGTGCACCTGATTATTACTTACAGTCATTCACCGAGTATACATGCTTACTTAGGAAGATTCACATAACCTGTCAGATTGATACCCAGGTTCTTCTAGATTTTGCAGTAAAAGTAATTTAATGTAGATCCTCCTAAGAGCTACACCTACTGATCCAGAGTAGCTTTTCCTATCTGTTATCGATGAACAATGTTAGAATGTGTAATGGCAGAGTAAACAGGCATCAGCGAGAGGTACTAGCTCTAAAAATGACAAGGAATCATAAAAAATGCCATTTTTCCAACCTTTTAACCTGAATTATCGATCCGCCAAATGGTGGGGAGAACGATTCTGATTCCTTGTGTCACAATGATAAAAAGAGGTCATTCAAATCCCATTTAATTTAACTGGAAATCTATTTTTTTAAGCTGGGCTACTGGTCTGCCTTTTTGTTATTATACTCTAAAATGTGGTTTTGTTTTTATTTTATTTTTTTCCAAAACATGCCAGTAGTTGAATCCCTTTGAAGAACACGAATCGCAAGTTAATGCATAGAGACAGCAGAGCAAGACCACACTACCTGACAAGGAGTAAATGGTGCGTGATATTCTTCCAAGTAATTTGACTCTTTTTCCCGTCCTCCCATGAAGGTCACTTGTCGATTGGGTGTACAGGAACTCTGGGATACTCAACACAATTGCACATATGCAATTATACTAGATGTTTCTATGCCATGGCTGAAAGCTCAGGAAACAGCTTTCTTATTGTATGAACATGTGATGGTGTGTAGACACCTAAAACATGAAGACTGTGGTGTACCTTGGGTTAAAGACCTTCAAATACAATAATACCTAACTGCAGAATTACGGTCATGTGAACCTTGCATGTGCTGTGTAATTATAGATCAGCAGTTTTGCATAGGAAAAAAATCATTTTGCAAAACTGCAGGTTATGAATTCATACGTATGACATTCAGTTTTTCACGTACAGTAGACAATGCATGTGGAACGTGTTTTTTTTTACTGATTTCTTGAACATGCGGAATCTTGCTATTGGGCCAAATTGCGGAATAGCAGAAATGCGCACTCTTATGTATGCATACCATCATCGTAATCCCACTGCATGAATCAAGGCAACACCGAATAAACAAAACCCTTACTGGTCTTCCATCAATAACAGCTCGATTCTTCCAACTAAAGACAAAGAACTCACCCATCATAAAGATAAGAAAAGATAAGATAAGGTATTCTTGCTTTGTCCCACGTCTCTAAAAGCTAGTCTGCGCTGTTTCCTCACAGGGAATCAAACCCAGGCTGTAGTGGGGAGATCACCAAATCCTGACCGCTAGACATGCAGTGACCCCCTAACACTGAACTGACATTAACCAGCATCCTTACATGTTTATCTAAAAACAGGGTTAAAAACACATGTTACCGTAGGCATCTGTCCACTGATAAAATCATCAGAGGAGAATATGCTCACGTGACCACTGCCACGCCATATGTGGAATATAAATAGTGTTCTCCTTTAAGGTTACATTATAAAAGGGTATATTACACTTTGAAGACTGGCTTAAAGCTTTGATGTACATGACATCTCCTCACAAAGCTGTTCAATGCAGAACAAAAGCCGATCAGTTGCGACTTTAGAGGTCATCTGGGGGAAATCCTTTGGCGTCTTTAGGGCTAACCTGTGCTATATCCCGGGGCAGTATCCTGGGGTTTTCCTGGTTGCTATAGCAACATTTTATGCACCTGGTAGGACCCCAATATGATCTTAGATCGGGGGCCCTGTAGTGTCTTGATGACAGTCTATAATCCCGTTCCCGTTGATGCAAAGGGAATTAAATAGCTGCACGTGAGGTTATTAGCAGAAGTAAACTCAAACAGAAAAGCTGCTGTCCGAGTATTTGTGCATGTTTTAGTTGAAACACTACAGCCCCCACCCCCCTAAATTTGGCCCTGGATCTCACCCTATTTGGCTGTTGTGAAGAAGGTAGACTCTTGTTTCCTGGGAATGTCCCTTTCGCATGGAGATATGACTTTCTCTTTCAAAGTCTGGGGATATGCAGCAGACTGCCTGAATCAAAGCAGTGCAGAACCCTCACTAGATCTGTTTTTTTTTTTTTCTTCATTTTTCCCGCGGCTGTAATCGGCTGGAGAAGGTGGGAGCGGAGATACGCCCGGCTGGGAGTGCGCCGATTCCTGTCGCGGGTTGAGGAGGAGTTCACGGGATGTTGTCCCGCAGCGTCTGTCTTCAGCAGCTGCAACTGCCGCAATTTCAAATGAAATCATCACAGGGAAAAAAAGTTGCTTCCCTCCTTTCCTTCTAAAGGAAGCGAAGCTGCGTTTAGAAATAGAGCTCAGCTTTATGCTGACACTAAGGTGACACCCCCCCCCCACACACACACACACACACACACACCCTCGCCATTTATCGCGGCTGTCTGTGCCTGGTGACATGGCTGCGTTCGTTTCCCAAAGGAACCGTTACGAGGGGGCTGTTATTTTTTCCTGGGCCCTACTGCAGGGGCCCCAGAGTCGACCGATCTTCCAAGGGGGTCAGTCACTTTTAAACTGCAACCGTAATAAGCCTGATGAATGGTGATACGTACCGACACCCACGGAGAGTGGATCGGATGTGCTTCATTTGTCGCCGACGACGCCATTTTAGCATTGCCGCATCGCGCTGTGATTAGTCATTTTTTTATTTGTTGGCATGGGAGATTATATAGTAAGATGCTGACCCCTCAGATTGCGTTATAATGTCGACTGAAAGACACCACTACATTGTTAGTGCTCTCTGGATTGCTGAGCTTTAATTAAAGCACACTAGGTAAAAACTAGGTAAAAATTTATTGCAGACTGTTAATCATAAATGCTAGCAGTAATTACTTAGAAATGCATTTTGTCTAAACTACATTAAAAGTCACCTGGTAAATTTAGCTATTAACCGATATTAATAGTGTAGTTCAAAAGTTTCCCTTAATCCTTATTTCAATATATAATAAAATATTAATTCATTTTTAAGAGGGTTGTCTAAGATAGTAAAGAGTGTTGAGAATACAATTGCCCTTTAATAATTCAGTGTATACCTTTTTTATTCATAAATCAATTAATCGCTATTTACTTGCGATTGTTGCTATAAATTATCGAAACTAGAGATTATGTAGGTGAATTGAACCTTTGATCCACCTACATAAAATTGTTTACGGGTTTTGTGGCGTAACACATTCTAAATTCCAAGGTATAGGCATTGGTGATGACATCATGTGATGATGTCAACAAAATGGGACCTTGAAGAATTTCGCAGTTAAGCTGAAGCCAAAAGCCGTCCTTCTGTCATACAATCAGGACTTTTACATTTCTGCATTCCTCAATGTTGCGTAAGATGCAGCTAATTGCTACAGTTCTTGTATTTTTATTTTCAAAATTCAACCTTTGGCACTTTGGATATTATCTCCTTAGCGTGAGAGCTGGAGTATTTCTCTGCCCATCATGTAGTGCTAATAATAATTTTTGAGGAATAAATAATTATATTGTACAGAACTGATTCTGAAATTCCTGCTCTTAATTCTGAACTTTGCTGTCAAAATATAAGGTATTATTATAGTAAAATATTAAACAGGAAGTTTAAGGAGGGCAGTGTCTGGGAAAGGCTCGCCATGCATTGCGTGTGTGTGTGCGGGGGGATGTGTGTGTGTGTGTGAGGGGGGGTTCCTTGCCTTCCTCCCGCAGTCCAAGAACATTCACTTAGATGAATGGATGTCTCTAAATCGCCTTTGCTGTGTGATTGCATGTCAGCCCATGCCCTGTAATGCCATTCCACCCAGGGCACATCTTACGATATGCTGCAGGGTCACTGAAAAAGAGGTATGGAAGATGGATGGATGGATGGCTCTTGCACATTGGCATGAAGCCTTCCCCACACCTCCCAGTTGTTTTTCTCAGGAGCAGTTGCCTGGAACCCCCTCTGCGCATGACCCACCCTGTATTGCCACCATCCTTCAACTGCGCCCCAGTTGTGCTGGAGTCATGACCCCCAACCCCC
>JAODJW010000007.1:18825259-18839558 GCA_026777045.1 Hyperopisus bebe | reverse complement strand
GAGGGGAGCCAGGTGACAGTACTTTGCTGCTGCTTCTGCCAGACTCATGTTCTTGTCGTCCCAGCAGAAATCCAAGAACGTACAACAGTATGCAAAAGCCCTAGACAGTCAAGGACAATACTTAAAGCTATTTATCTGGGTAGTAAGTATAATGGGTTAGGGTATAATGGCTCAGAACAAAAAACAACATTAGAATTTCTGAAAATTAATTCAATATCAATAATACAGTAAAAACTGAAATGAATTTCTTCTTTTCTCCAAAACGTCACTGATACCTTGTTGGATGACTAGAAGAACACCAGATCAATCCCCAAACCAATGGGGTCCCCAGCCATTGCAGGATTGTATTAAATAGACCAGTATTAAATAAACCACCTCACTTGATGAATTGAATTAGGTGAATAACTCAATGAGGTATTGGTTTGCCAATGTCTGTTGGTTGTCGAGTCAAAAAATGCACGGGTGTATTTGAAGATCATTTTCTTTTACTTTCTAAGACTTTCGCTCAGTAATGTTTTTCATAATCCCACACACACACACACACACACTCTCACACCCAAGACTTACCTCAGATAAGTTTTGATCTGTCTTCCCAAAAGCCTCATGTCTACCCCACGTCTTTACACATAATAGTTTTCTGTTCTGCGAGCTGCACCGTGACTTTCTGCTAATTCTGCCTTCTTACCACCTCATTTAAATGGATGTAATAAAAATTGCAATGGGAAGAAGCATCTGATTTTACATCCTCTCTCTAAATTGGGCCCCAATTAATATTAATAAATCGGGAGTAAGCATTAAGTACTTTCCCTGCATTTTGCATTTGCTTCCATGGAACAGGCCCTTTGTATCCTCCTATCTTCACTGGCCCTGTGTACCGGAGCAGTGTGATCTGCCCAGTAAGGGCTCCAGTACAGTGGCTGCTAAACCACCTCCTCACTGTCTGCCATTTGTTTGGATCAGTGATTTTCCACCCGCTTTTCGGCAGGCCAACGCTGCATTTCAATTTTACTCCACGACTTAAAGAACCGACTGAACTAATTATTGCACTAATGGGACATATTTAGCGCTCTCTCTCCCACTGCGAAAGAGGCCACTGATTTGAAGGGAGCTGGGAAATCCCCAAAGGCCGCGACCCTCAGCGCCTGGTGCTAAGGACTGGCCGTAAATATGAGGGAAGTAGACCTCGGATTGGACGTTGGAGCGTGCTAAGTGTGGACTGTAGCGAAAATGACTATAGTCCTCATCTGGCAGTATTCCTATGCACATTGTCATAACAACTTCTTCTTTAACCAAATTGCTTTTTTTTTCGTTTTATCAATCTGTATGTTGCTTTGTTTTTTTCTTGTATACATTATTGTGTGTTTGTTTTGTTTTGCATTTCATTGCTTCATTGTTCAGTAGCTATTTTTGCTTTTATTTATCAGGTAACCTTAACACTGAAGCACATTGGCTGTATATTTTTGGTTTGTTTTGGCTAAATATTCCTTCTAAGCAGGCGTTTCTGTTTGGCTGAAGGCCGCCGGTCAGTACCAATACAAAGCCCTCAGTGGACATCAGCGGCAGCCTGACAGAAACACAAGTATGATTCATCGCTTCGTCTTTTTATTCATTCTTATAGCCCGCTCTGGTCTCGCAGCATTACTATACTAGTGTACATTTCACAATACATTAATGACAAAGTTTTTAAAAGGTCAACGGGAGAAAAAAAAAAGATATAACCAATCGGAAGTTAAAAGGTCATGTTCACTCGCCCATCATCTATTTAAAGTAAACCTTGAAATTTACTTTTATGTGACCTTAGTTACCAGAAAAGACAAGAAAATCTACATACTGCATGTAAAATATAATAAATACAACATGTAACTAATTCAGTTACCATCTCAGACACAGATCCTGTCTACATTGTACTTATGTGGTGGCACTGACTTGAAATCACTCATTAATGATTTAAATCTAACAAAAAAAACAATCTGCTTTAGGTTTTAAGTTCTCCCTGGAGAAAATTATCATAAATGTCAAACTTGCTTTTAAAGACAAGCTGAATGTATAATACAATTCTGATTGACTGATTCGTTTGATCTCACTTTTACTGTTTTCCCTGAAAAACAATGTGACGATGTCTGATCTGTGTTGGGGGAAAAAAAAATCTGTTGAAATGTGAAATTGACTGTGACACTTGCAGGTGCGTTCAGTGCGTCTTTCCCGATATGAGTGGCTATATGGGGAAAATGTATATTCCACCTCAGTGGGTGGTATGGTATGCTGTAGTAATAGGCTTTAAAAGTCGGTGGGCGTTTTATCGCACAATATATTGTGAGGGATCCCGGATGATCAAGTGGTGATAATAGCGGGGGGAGGGCGGGGGAGGGGTGTAAAACATCAAGCACCAGTCACATCAAACACCCGATTGCGCGATAAGGTGAGTACAGCAACTCCCTAGTGGACAGAAGGTGAATTCCTCGTCGCCAGCCTCACCTGCCTCTTTCAATGACGTCTGCAGCCCTTTTAGTGCATCTGAGGATCTGGGTAGATCTGGGGATCTACTGCTGCCTGGGATGACTGTTTCACTAGCTCAGTGATTCCCAGCAGCTACAGTGTGGGTCTAATGCTGTGTTTCCCAATCCAGTCCTTAGGGACCTACAGACAGTGCATCTCTTTGCTCCCTAGCAAAAATGTGGACTGCCTACCAGGACATCCGTCTTTGAGTCTCTGAGGACCGGGTTGGAAAACACAGACCTAACAAAAGACTTGGCTATGAAACAGATAGCAATCGCTCACGTGCCATGTCGGTCCATTGCTGCCAGTGTCCTGTTCTTTGCTGCATTTATTGGGGGTGCTATTATAATAAGATGGGGGCTACAAAGCTGAAAAGGCTGATCAAGGAGGCCAGCTCTGCAGTAAGGCTTTAGCTGGACACAGCTGAGGCAGCAGTTGAGAGAAAAGTAAGGTCCAAACTGCTCTCTATAATGGGCAATAAAGAGCGTCCCATCAGCAGCGATGTCATGGAGATTAGGAGGGCATTCAGTCAGAGACTCATCTCCCCCAAATGCAAAACAGAGCTCTACAGATGCTCCTTCTTATCATCTGCCAGCCAATGTACAATGCTGCCTTCTAAAGGCATCTGTATTCAGACTTTCAATATACATATATCATTTGCACAACAGTCGTTTTGCACTGTATTTACTGTAATGGTACGTTGTTTGCACAGTTCTCAAGATTTTTCTTTTCTTTCTACTATTGTAGAGATGGGCTTGTCCTGATTATTCCCTGTCGTTCACTCATAGCTTCCCAGATCGGGGTATCATTGTCTACTTCTCCTTATGTTATTCTTTGTTGTAATTTTTATTATATATGTAAAAAGCACGACTTGTGAAAACATGAAATGTGAAACCATGGGTGAGACTTTCAAGGTCCGATTCTGCAAATTGTCCGCCACTGTGGTCTTGATCCAAGCGGCGACCGTCTGAAGTAAATGTCACATGCTCAGCCGGGCCGTGATGGGAGCGATAGCCTCCCGACGGCACCTGGTCTGTCCATTCTTCTTAAGGGGGAATGGTGCCTAAGATTGACCTGGATATTGAACCGCCATCACTGTCTTAGTCCCGTGCATAACTGTTCTGAGAGTTTCTGCTTCATCTATCTGCTCCAAATAAAATGGCTGGCAGCTTTACTGGCAGGATTATGATTATGCTAAATTATGTAGTACGATTACACTGATTTCGAAACTGGCAAATTCCAATGGGTGACCAACAGCGACGTGTAGCTTATTGGTGAAGAAGTGAGTCATAAGGATGGTCCCAGGCTTTTAATGTACAATATCAGACTTTACTGTCCTGGGAAGTATTTGACTGGTCTCAGTCCATTAAAAAATAATTATTAATAACAAATCATGAAATGGTCCATGTCATGCACAAATATTTTCTTATTTTCGTGTATATCTCGCTTATACTATTGTGTTTGCTGAAGGCTATATTAACAGCATGCCAGTTCGTGTTTTGAAATATCCGGCAGCTACTGGTTAATCATTCCAACTGCTGCTCCACTGCCTCATAAAATCGCTCAAATGTACTCGTGCTGATGGAAATATCACAGCTTCTCCCAGAGGGAGAATTGCTACAGGTAAATAATCCTCCATTCGACATCCTACATGACAGCACAAATCATAAGGCAAATAAAAATCTTGAAGCAAGGGTAGGCTTAAAGCATTAATATCAGCCAAAAAATACAATCTCTCTTCCAGTGTTCCCATCATAAATATCTGTCTGGACTTTGTATATGTGCCGTGCTTTTTAATACATGGAACATTGTTGAAGGGAATAATTGTTTGCTATTTTATTTGCCATTTGTCGTCAGAGCTATAATTGAACTTAATTTTATGAGCACGATGACTCAGGAACCGGAGGCCTTCATTGAAACTTTAGATTAAAACCAGCAAAGGGTTAGGGTTAGATGAACAACGTATAAAACTAACGATTAAGAGCACCAAATCTTGTTGAAAATCATAATAAACATTGGTGTGCTTTAACTTTTTCCGTCTGTTTAGCCATGGTTTTTTTCAAAGCCAAATACTTATCCGGAGCAACTGAGGGTTAAGGGCCTAGCTTAGGGACCCAACGATGACATCACTCTGCTAATGCTGGGATTTGAACCCACAACCTTTCTAATCACAGGCACAGCCTCCTCATCCACTGAGTCACACAACCCTATTTAAGTGAGCTTTCAGTGTTGTAGGGTAAGATGCCTTTGCTCATAGCTAAACCTGATCCAGACCCCTCCCCTCATATCGATGGTACACAGAGGGCCAGGGCTGTGTGCTTGGCAGACATCTGTGGAACCCGAAGGTTTCCATTACAGGCTGTCTGTCACATCCCCACACCCCTGCTCATCCCCCCTCCCCCCCAAGCATCACCCGCTCCCCAGCGTCTGAAAGAGCAGGCCAGGACAGGCAAGGATAGGAAAGTAACGAAAACCTAGTGTGGTAGCTTGTCATCCAGAAGAGCAGTTTATACCAGGCAGCTGTGCAAAACTACAATGATCAATTTACCTCCATGATAGGGGTGGGGGGATTCAAGGGAGACAATGATAATGGTGGTTGGGCTTCCCCCTGATAAGCGACTGACAGCGACAGGGAATGAAATATGTATATCATTGCCTGTGCCAGAAAAATCCATCACCTTATGCTTCATAATAACAGCCTCATGAGCAGATAACAGCTACCTTGCTATGAAGGCCCCCGTTGAAGGACCACTCCTTAGAGTGTCTTGTCCCAGCCAATTACCAGGTATTTTTCCCCGTGGATTATAGCTTACAGTGAGGGCTGCGTTGCCCCTCCAGTCAGCGTCAGATGCCCTGATCCGGGGTGGGTCTGTACTTGCAGGAAACAAAGGAATCAGAGAGGCAGTTTTTGAAAGTTTGTACATTACATATAACCTTTTTGTACATTTTGTATATACATTACTATTTCAGCCATTTCTTTTATTTTATATTCCATATATGCTCGGTGACAAAAAAAGCTAAGCACCCAGACGGAGTGGTGGAAATGAAATGGATCTGCACGTGGTGAAAGGTCATGTGACTGTATCACAATGATTATAATATCAGATCAAACAGACAACAGAGTTGGCAGTAAGGGCACACTGCTGACCCCATCGCTGGTCTGCATGTGTAACAAATTACATCCAAATTGGACCATTACTTCTGGGTGCTTAACTTCTCCAAGTAACATCACCAAGTATATTTATATATTATTTACCCATATTTTCTGTTTCGGCCACTTGCTCTGTTTATTTCATATTTCATAAATACGTCTGTGGCGCCGAGTTCTCTTTACTCTGATGCTTCGTGAGTGCCTTTGTTACGTGCTGATGTACAAAAGGCAAATCCTCAATCTTAACGGAAGGGAGGTTAAAGCTTCTGGTTCCCACCTTGGAGTGATGGTACACAGCAAGTTCACCTGTAATTAGAATTCCCATTGTTTACATGGAGGCACAAATTGCTTTCTCTGAGGCTTAAGGCCTGGTGTAAGATTATTTGTGCCTCATGGGGACATCCTGAATAGCTTATTCCACTATTCTGTGCTGTGCTGCAAATAAGCTCGGTAAAGTGAGAGTCTTGCTTGCTTCTAGCTCGATGCAGGAAATGATTTCTAAAAGGCAGCAATCATGTGATTCTGGACCAAATCTCACTCTTACTCGATAAGTCACCAAAAGGCACATCATGTAATCTCAGACTTAGAAGAAATATTTTGAGTTTTTTTTCTTTTTACATTTTAATATTCACGTAACATAAAATGGGGACATCATCGGCTGTAATAGTCTATAATTGGAATGGTCTCTTAGTCACCCTTTTTACATATGAATATCTTTTGTGGGACTGCTATGCATTTATTTCAATCCATTTGCCTTCCAGTGGCTGGCAAATGCATTGACACGTGCTATTTTTTGGCATGTTTGTAGATCTCGTTATCGAATTGCATTTGTGATTCATTGAAAATTACATTTGACGCGTTAGCCTGTTTTTAACGTCAGCACTCGTTTGAGGTGACTAATATAATATGCTTATTTCGAGAGTGAATGGGGTATTAATTGCGATTGATTTCTCCATTTTCATGGGAAATTGTGCTTTATTTGCCATTTGTTCAAGTATTATTCCAGGTACACTGGAAATGCTCCTTTTCTTATATCCCATAAACACAAATAAATAGAAGAGGGAAGCCTGGGGTCTACACGTACCCCTGGAACATTCTTATGGGATTAAGGACCTTTTCCAAGGGGCAAATGGCAATGCATTCCAGCAGGCATAGGATCTGAACCAGCAACATTATGGTCACAGGCATAAAGGTCTAACCCGTCCACCTAAAGTGAAGCATAGCCCACATGGGAATCGAACCCACAACCTTGCCATTTTTAGTGCCACACTCTAACCAGCTGAGCTATGGGTGGTTTTAGTCCAAATGCTTTTTTATGCTTCCTGCCAAAATTAATGCTCTGCTTGTGTTTATTAAAAGGCATCTGTGTCGACCTTCCGTGCCCGACTGCAGTCGATGGCAGCCAGTGTGTTTATAAACAGACGGTGCTTCTAATGAAGCTCTTCTCTCCCTGCTTACGGACCCCCTTCCCAACTAATACGTGATTAAACACTATTTTAATCAGCGACGAGTAGACCTCCCATCTCAGCACACGAGCCCAGTGGGTCATTCACTCTTCAATATAATTACAAATTACTCATGTATAAAAGAAGAGGACTGCAGATACTGTACAGATTGACAGTGCCATCCTAAAAACTGTTTCTGAATTGTTTACCAGATAACGTGGGGTGGAAGGCGGAGGACAAGCATTTTATTTTCAACGTGTTTTCAGTTTGCAATTGATAGGGCTGGAAATCAGATGATTTGGGACGCTGGCCTCCTCAGAGATGAAAGCAGATTCAGTTGGTTCCTGTTGACTGTGAGAGTTTTGCTTACAGTAGGTGTTCACACCTCCCCGTGCCTGATATCCAGGCCTCGCATGTGAACCTCAGTGCACCATGATAGGAACTTCTTGCCTGGTGATCTAGGGGATCCCAACCTTTCGATGACCGTGGACTGAAACCAGGGGTGCTGGTGGAAAAACAGGGGAGGAGATTGATTGGTGGGACAGATTTAATAAGCTTAGCCATTCGTTCAGATGCGATCAGAATGCACGAATGTCAGAGGCCATAAGAAAAAGGTATGGCTTGAAAACAGTTTATTTTTGGAAATTAACCAACCCCTCCCCAAACCCCCACCAGTCTGCAGCCCGATGTGATACCCATGCCTTAGAGCTATTTCGGTTGTGGTCTTCCTCGGAGCCTTGTCACGAATAACAGCTGGCATAGTGGAGCTTGAGATTCCAGTCCGGTTGGCCCATCGTGATTCCCACCGGGAGTCAACGCCACCCATGAGGTCTCGGTGATGTGGAAACCCCCACACCTCCACTCCCAACCCAGTTCTACACCTGTTACTCTAGTTTAGCCAGAGATATTGAAAAGCAGCTCCCAGATGCTTAGCATTTGCCGCTAATGGGCCGTTTCCATGTCGTCTCGCCTTGCAGCCCATGGGCATTTCTCCGCAGGTTCAGATTTCCACTCATGTTAACAAACCTCAAGTTCTAGTGGGACGGGTGGGAGGCGGTAGCATGAAACTGAACCTCTAGGGATGGCGGTAGCTTGTGCCTCATTGTACCAGATTATGACCCTTATACCAGCTCAACCCCCACCGCATTGCTCCGAGGAACAATTCTCCAGTGCAGAGGGATTATGTTCCCCCACTCTGTCCCCTCTCTCCCTGTGTCTGCCTCAGATCCTCCAGAGAAATTGCTGTCAGGAATTACCACATAGTTTTGTGGAATCCTGTCATGGGTCGACACGATGGACTCACTGGATTACTGCACAGCCGCTGTACTTTGTCAGACCAGACCCCTTGGTCCCGCAGGTATGCTAAAGCTAAACGACAGGAAACATCCACAGCAAGCACAACGGACTGCGTGCAACACTCCTGAAGAGAAAGGCCCTGCTTATTCATATCAGAAACAAAATCCCGATTAAATTGTGGGGAGAGCGTTCTTAATACGCTTTTATTTCAGGGATGTGAATGAAATTTTCAGAATCACCTGATCCCTGCATTGCTGCCAACTTCACACGTGCGCAGACATACATGCCATGCACCTGCAGACACTAAAACGCACCCCCCCCCCATCATAGATCAAACACTGGCCCGCAGCATCTCCAGCTCAATAATAGTCTCTGTGCAGCCTCAACAGAAGTCATTACTCAGGGCAAATGGCTTCATATATACCCTAATACACGGCTCGGAAGTCTACAGGGA
This sequence comes from Hyperopisus bebe, assembly GCA_026777045.1. Taxonomy (NCBI): domain Eukaryota; kingdom Metazoa; phylum Chordata; class Actinopteri; order Osteoglossiformes; family Mormyridae; genus Hyperopisus; species Hyperopisus bebe. Next base: position 18,830,716 of record JAODJW010000007.1, on the reverse strand, counting down.
CGCCGGCCCAGGCTCCATATTGACCATGAAATATTTAACGGCCAAGACATTACTTTGAAAATGCTTAAGGAAGAAAAAAACAGGGGCCTGCATCCAAGCAGCACTGTCAGAGAGTGAGGGAATAAACGCCCCCATCCCAATGGCTTTTCATTGCCACTCGTATATCAGACGATAATTAATTACCCGCAGTAAATTAAACCATGAACCACCACATGACTCTGGGTCCTGCGTCATTTATTGCAATGAAAGGCGGCAACAAAGCCTATTTAAACCCCCTCCCGCGATGTGTGACCTGTTTATGTATTCAATTATCATTTTGTGTGCTAGTTACTGTATTGATACAGTATCTAATTACAGAATTAACGGCGTGGCTCATAAATTTGCTACGCTGTGGTTTTCCGAGGTCCATCAGTTCCTTGGCATGGCTGTGTGGGCCAGGTCCATAGAAATCGTTCCATTTATGCTTTTAAATGATCAGACACAAACACTGGCTGCTATTTGCAATCAGAGGTGACAATGGCACCAAGGTTAAGGACACAAACATTTGAAAATGTGGATCTAGAGGAGACCAAGTTTCCCCAGTTCACAGGATCATTGAAAAAATGTAATGACCTCACCATGTCACTTAGAAAGTGTGCATAAAATGCAAGGCAAAATCCACGAAAGAACAAACACTAATCAAAATCGAGGAGAGACCAAGCGTTGCATATAAAGTAGCATTAGCCTCATTAGCAAGACACTCTACTAGACCTGCGATATCTCTCCATTGTTTCAAGCAGTTGAGTGAACGCATCTTGCTTGGCATAGCATCGTTGATGAAGACCGTTGCAAATACCTTTAGATGGAATTTCATCCAACAGAAAGGTCACTCCAGTGGAAATCTATCTCATATAACAGAAGCTCTTCCAGCTAGAAGTGTGGTGCCTGTATTGGTTCAGGTCAGATCATTATCATTTCCCAGGGTTTGCTCTAGGCTGGCTCTCTCACCATGAACTTCCGACCTTTCAAAATGAGTCGAATATTACACAAGTTCTGGGCAACTTCTACTCTACCTTCTCCACCACCTCCTCCTTAACACGCTGGAATACATGTAAGCTGATTTTCGACGCAGTTTATTGAATGGAAAGTCTTAGAAAATGGGCAAATCTTACCCTTAATTAAATACGCAGAAAAAAAAAAAAACATATGTATATTTAAACACCATATGGCACGGCGAATGCTATTAATCAACCTCTTGTGCAGCAACTCCAAGAATTTTTTTTAATGAAGGATTTAAAACAAATGATGCTTAGAGGATCAGAACTCGACGCTAAAGCTGTTAGCCAGGAAAGTAGAATGAGATCGTTGCGGATTCTTTGATGTGCCACTTGCCGGATATTTGTGCTGTAATCATCGCCACTCCAGCAACGTGACGTGTCACTTCTATGGCGCTCTAGCAGAAAAGCAGGAAAACAAAAATTAAAACTCACGGTGGCACCATGCTTTAATCTGACATATTTATGTAACCGCATTTGCTTGTTATTAAAATGACAGAGGGACAACAAAACACGTATCCTTTCATTAGAGAGCATTGCAATACCGCTCAAAATTTCAGCTCCTGTCATAGATCATTTTTCTTGCTTTGTACAAAGGTACACAAATTGCTTTAATTCTGTTTTTTTTGCAGAGTGATCAAAAACTTCGGTAAACTTTCATCTTTAAGCTACTTAAACTTGTTTGATGCAAACGAGCCAGCGTTTGCGCCACACTGAGAGCTCGTCAGTTTTATTGCAAACAGATGGAGACATTTACTAAGTCTGGCATAAAGGCCCAGTGTCTTGGATTAATTAATTACCCAAATGTACGCCCACAAGATTCAGAGCCTGCCAATCAATACTCACTGCAGTCATTTATTTCATTGAATAATTTAAACAGATAATTAGGGGAAGGATAATTAATATATCACTCATATGAAATCAGCAGTTTTTGTGCCTACGAGAGAATAATTTGGATATTTACGCTGTATTTACATTGTTTTGTAAATAACAAACTAGCAGATTTTTCAGATGCTAAGATTTCTCCCGACCTGATGACCCATACCAATAAATAAATGAATGAATGAATGAATAAATGTGATTCAATAAATGTAGGAATGCTCTACGTTAAGTGAGGGAGTTGTATTTCTCCAAGGTTAATTTGCTGAGGCCCTCTGGACTGGCAGGGCTGAGTATTTGAGGGTTGGTGTTCTTTATAGAATGCTATGTTGGACTAGTTTTGAGAAAGACCCTGTCCAGTCACCCTGTACGTCTTCTGGGAGGCGGGTGTGAGTGATGGGTATCCTGGCTTAGAGGAAGCAGAGGAGGGAATGGGAAAATAAATTATACATAATCTCGAGTTTTAAATGAAACACATTGCGTTCACTTTTCATCAGGAGTAATGAGACCTTAAGGTTGCTTGCATGTGTCCTTCGGTGGCTGAAGGGGCAGGCATTGGGTATGTGTGTCACACGGCAGTTTCTAGGACACCCCTGGGTGGGATTCATGGAAGCCACAAGGGATGCTGGGAAACGGGGCTGACAGCTACTGATGTGAACCGGCCTTATGGGCCAGACAAAGAGGAGCTGACTCAGGCCCACCCAGATATCGAGGCCTGATAGCTCTTCCCTCCACCTCCCTCTCTCACTTGCACACATACACAGACACACATGCATTTTTTTTCTTTGACGTTTTGCTGAAAAAAAAAAAGATTCCTTGGTTTAAGCACAATTGCAAGGTGCTATATGATAAACACAAACTTTTATCAGTCTTTTTCTAGGACACCTCCCTGATGCTTTTTATGACAAATTTGTGTGGGCAAAATTCTGCACACCTATGCAGCCCCAAGCAGACTGCATTCATACTTTGATGCATATAAGCATACATGCAATACTGTTAACATGCAGGAGGCATGTGTGCATGTGTGTGTTTGCATGTGTACTTGTGTATGTATATATGCATGTGGTCAACTGCATGGGAAATTGGGATAACCTTGGTCATACCGCTTAGTTAAATTAGGTTTCGATTATTATCAGATTATAATTAAGAGGTACTTATATAAATAATGTTTCCCATTTATACAATGAAGTGTTTAAACAGAGGCAATTGAGATTAAGCACTTTGCATCCAAGTCCAATAGCAGAACATTTTTGGAGCATTTAGATAAGATTGTGACCCAGTCTTTACCCACTGTGTCCCCTAGGGGAGCCACATGGCATTTGATTCACAAGGCTGGCTTGTTGCACGTGGTACGTGAGGCAGAATCTGACCACAGAATGGCTTTGTGGTGGCAAGACGCCACCTGGGAAAGAAGCGCCAATAAAACCCGCAAGTAGACTTTTCCTGAGAGGCAATTCGGAAAGCGAGGGCCAAGAATCACATGTGGTACATTTTCAGGCCCACATAACGGGACAGTAAAGGAGAAAGTGGCCCGATAAATTGCCCATCTGTTGCAATAAATCACAGTCCCCAAACACAGGCCTGTCTTGACTTCCTCAGAACCAGCAAACATAATGATGAGGGTGACGCTACCCCAACGGGGAGCGTATTAGCGCCCGCTGACCCCGTTTCTAACCAGTGGAACATTCTGCTCTAGTTTTGCTGTCAGGGACTGGCTCATCCCATAATGATGAATGAGGGGTGGTGGGGTGGGCAGAAAGGGGGCTGCAGGTGACCCTCTTCGCAACCTTCCGTCCTTTTTAATTAGGCAGACTCGTCAGCTTAGTGAACTGTAAAACAATTCAGCAGTTAATGCTCGCGTGCTTCACCATGAGAATGTCAAATGAGAGAAAAGCACCACCCTTCTCTCTGCGTATCATTTTATCATGCGACTCTTGTCACGGGACGGCAAACTGCCAAAAGGCCAAGCCGTCTGCTGGCTTTAATTCCGATCCGTGCTGGCGGAGAACGATCGTTGTGTCAAGCTTACAAACGGGGCTGGATACACTCTGGTGTACCTCTCTACCCAGCGCTAATTAAGCGATCCAGTATAACAAATGACCTGACCACAGGTACCGATCAGCCTGCTTCGACAAACATAAGAGCCCCGCCCAGCGCCATAATTAGGCCAACCCGACGACGTTCTTCTAAGTGCTGATTCTTTAACACAAATTTCAACATGGAAGCAATAATTATGGTAACCTTGTTCCCTCTGGGAGTTTCGAGAGGTTCTTTTAGGCAAGAGCATGGCATTCTGGGAAAAATGCTAAATCAGAAGATGAGCATTATTGGGTTAGCATGTGCCGCAGCCTTAGAAATGCTAACTTTCCACCTGGATGCAATGAAATCAGTGCCCGTTGCACTATAAATGATTAATTCCACATGAGAAAGGCTCATTAATACATATGGCATGTGGAGGTGCTTTGATTTATTGCTCTTTTCCATTAATTGCAGTTGATGAAAAAGTTGTTTACATGCTTACACTTTTTTCCCCCCTCTCGCCCTTAAGATATTTTTCCCCTTTCCTAAATGTGGTTCGATGTGCTGATACTATTCTCATCACCCATAACTATGTCCGATAACTACGGTGGCCCTAAAGTGCCAAATAAAGTGCAGTAAGGAAGCACCAAAATTAAATTAAAAAACCGAAATGGGACAATGTTCAATAGAACATTGAGAAAACAACCATGTTTTTTGGAGTTTTCTGGAAAGAACCCCATCACTAGTGCCGAGATCTGGATGAGGGGATTACCGACACCCGTCTGGCAGTGACCACAAAAGGATTTGCCAGTTTAGTGTGCCAGGGCATTATAAATGGAAGCTGCTTTTGGACACTAGGCTTTGGACACTGTCTCTAGTTTAATTGTGACTTGTTCATATTTTTGCACTAAATACTGTGTTTGTAACGTAGTCACTAGTCATCTTATTACATTGATAAGCACCTGACAATGATACTGCTACCTGTTTTTCTCACTAGTTTTACAAGATCTGGTTTATTTATTCCTGGCTTATTCCCTTATATTTGTCTTTTTTTTCTTGTCTCATTTACCTTCTCCCCCTCTCCTTTTTATGTTTATATGGGACACGTGCACTGTATGTGTGATTGTCTGTGTGATTGTATTTGTGATTGTACTGTATGTGTGATTGTATTTGTGATTGTATGTGTGGTCATTTGAGCCTCACTATGAGTATTTCATTATACAGATATGTGTGATAAATAATGACTTTGAGTTTAAGAAATCATACCTTATCACAACGGATTTTCCAGAAAGTGTTGTTGTACCTTTAAATAAAAACGAAAATATCCTTCTACATACACAACTATGGTACTGGTACATAAACTATTCGGCAAAACTATCCATAAGCCATCAAAAAACTTTTTGCTTTGTTTTTGTTCTTGACACCGGACAAACATAAGTTGTCACCTATTGTTGCCCACTTTCAACGATTTTGGCTCCTCCATTCATGACAGAGGCCCGATGAGTGGCATGGCTCGATTAGGCCC
>JAODJW010000007.1:18769043-18781182 GCA_026777045.1 Hyperopisus bebe | reverse complement strand
GGGGGGGGGGGGGGAGGTGAGCCAATTAATTGGTTTTCCATTATTTTTTTTTTTTTTCCATTATTTCTTATGGGAAAAATTCGATCAGAACTCGAAATTTCTAGGATTCGATCCAGAGTCCGGAACGGATTAAGTTCGAGAACTGAGGTACCACTGTATAATGTTTGTTATTAATATATTAAAGCTGTTAAGGTATTTTAGGATGCTATGGTCACTTACATGTATTATAAATTATGAATGCAATATGAATGCATTATGAAGGTACAATGAATGTTTTATTTATGCATAATAAATGCATTATTAAGGCGCAGTTAATGAAAAGTGTTACCATTTTTTATACATGTCATCCCGGTGTGAAAGTTGTTAGTCACATCTGTGAAGGTTCCCCCCTATAAAAACAAATGGTGTGATTGTCTTGTTCTGCGTTCTCGATTCTTACATGCACTGTTTCCTGCAATTTCTTTAATGCCATCTTACACAAAATTATGACTTTTTTACGTATTCGGAAATGATTCACCTCCAGCCAGTTAGGTGTAGATGCACACCCCAGGAAGAGATGGGAAATGAAAAAACCTTCGACCTGCTAAGTCGGCGAATCTGCGGGAGCCAAAAGTCACTCGGAGGCTTCTGCCGGTCCCTGGCAGCCGGAAAGGAAGCCGGCAGCGCAGCAGGCTGAGACGCAGCATCACAGAACCGCCGTCAACCTGTCAGCAAAGCTGCACTCTTCCTGTTTCTGTTTTGTGACCAGCATAATTACAGTACTCTGTGTTTAAACCCCACCTAAACCGGAACACCTATTCTAAGATATGACAATACTAACTTTATTGATCCCAGGGGGAAATTCTGGTGCATACAGCAGCCAGGTAAGTAATATGCCGACAAACAAACAATTCTACACAGTCCAGAGTGTTATGCAGAGATCAGGAATACGACTCCTCATCAAGGGGACGTTTCGTAATCATCTCGCCACCTCTCCAGATCTCTCTCCCCCCTCAGAGAAGTATATCTCATAATCCAGGTGCCCGCCTGACCTCTCTCCCCTTCACACTGCTTATATACCATCAGTGCAGGTCTCCATTTCATTCTATTTAGTTTTTTTCCCCCGTTTCAATCAACTGAGGTATCATGGAAGGCAGTGTGCTGGCAGGTTTGACGCGTGTATCATCTGCAGTGCTCAGGTTTGATTACGCTGTCAGTCAAGGCCTGGGCCTGTCCACACTTAATCCCGTCAGAACCCTTGTCCCGGACATCACCTGCGTCGCCTTCTTTGGGCTTATCTGCTATTGTCATATCATCTAGTGCTCTAGAGAGAAAATTAAGCCTGCTTGAAATGAGAGATATAGCGAGTTATTAAACTCCATCGTGGCAAATAAGAAACTGTAGATTACAGCAGGGTAGAATATGTCTTCCTGTGTTGTTGAACATTATAAATGTTATAAATGTTATAAATGTTTTACTCTCAGTAAAAATGCCAACACCTAAAAAATGGTTGCATACACATTCTTATCTCATTTAATAATTGTGCTTATCTTTAACTGTTTGTGCATTTGTTTATTGTTATTGTATAAGAAGGAAACCACAATGAATTTTTGAGTGTAGGATTCGTTTCACATTCGTTTGAATGCGGAATGGGGTTTGTTCCCTTTCCAAAGCTATTGCACTACATTTGCACAACAAATCACATAAGAAATTGTGACCTTTTACGTACCATGTTATCTCTCTTGGCTTATGGAAGGATATAGTGAATGAATTTGAAATTAAAGTTTCTTCTACACCCTGTCAGTCCTAACAGCATGCCAGCCGAACTCTCTGGCTGCTCTGCTCCACAGCTTCTGCTGTCCGCTGCGTGAAATTTCAGGTATTGTACTCAACTTTCTCTTCCACACATACAGTACTGCCCCAAGTCTAGAAGCCATGGCTTCTTAGTTGTTTCCTAGTTCCCTCCTAGTGTGATACTTCTTGATTCTGATTGGCCCGTGACCTTTTCTTCCCTCCCAGAGGCTATTTTGCCCTTGGCCAATGGCTCCAATGGTTGGACTCGCCTCCGTTGGGAGATACAAAGGTGTACTTCCTACTAGTGGAAATACTCCCCCTCCTTAGTTGGAGTCCTTCCCTCAGAATATTTACATGTGGGACACAGGGAAGATCAGATCATGATGAGTAACATCTGCAGCTATAAGAATTGTGCCTCTAATAATTCCTGGTCCACCTACTGCATCAATAAAGACATAATATTTATGAGACATATGCAAAAATACTACAAATGCAAGAGTGACAATGGGCGTCTGGGAAAAAGAAAATCAGACACAAATCCTAGGTATATTGTAAAATAAAGGTATGTCATAGAAGGTGTAGGGGTTTGATATCTGTGTTGGTGCTTGAATAATGATAGTTTTGTCTGGATTGAATAAACAGATAAAATATGAAATGGATGATTGTATGGATAACAATACTCATCATTATGGATAACAGTAGTCATCGTTGTGGGTAACCGCATTTATCTTTATGGATAACGGTACTTGTCATTATGGATAACAATAGTCATTGTGGATAACAGCATTCATCGTTATGGATAAGAGTAATTGTTATTGTGAATGAAAATAGTAGTTATTGTGAATAAGAGGATTTATCATCATGCAGTAGTCAAACTTATGGATAACAATAGTCATCATTGTGGGTAGCAGTAATTATTATGGATAAGAGCATTTATCATTATGCATAGCAGTAGTGAACATTATTGATAACAGTATTCATACTTAAGGATAACAGTAATAATCATTGTGAGTAACAGTAGTCATCATTATGGATAACATTAGTTATCATTGTGATGTTTGGGCTGTCTTGGACCACTTACATACATCTCAACTGCTGGTTCTTTCCAGACGTGAGGAGCTGGCTGGATATCAGCAGCAGGAAATGGATGCTTGCCAATCAGTGTCAGACGTGCCGTCACGTCTCCCGTTTCCTGGGGCCGAGTGGTGAGTCAGACGGAGGCTTACGGGCATGGTGGGTGCAAGCTGAAGTCCGTGTGAAATCCCCCCCCGGCGGTGGTTCCACCATGGGCTTTTGATGTGATTCTAGCTGTGCTTTCCCATCAGACTTGGAAATGACACTTAGAGGCCATAGGTGCAGGGCAGTGGGCCGGATCCTACTTATAACAGATCTCAGGGGTTAAGGCGTCCATCACGAAGGGGAATGTGTAATTGGCACCAACACAGCTTCCTGTTCCACCATATTAAAGTAGCGATGTGGAGTCTTACATTTCAGAGCTATAAGTGTAAGCTTACACATCTGTTCGCATGTCAGAAACTAATATTGCCAGTGAAATGGCATTATTATTAGGTGCTGTCTAGTCGATGTCAATTCCTGGGAACCATACAGAAAGTGTTTCTCCAGAATGTTTCGCACACTGTCTGGATCATCATGAAATATTATTATTATTATTATGATTAGTATTATTATCATTGCTGTTGTTGTTATCATCGATATTATATACGTCATTATAAGAAACTTTTACCAAAAGTCACTTACAGAGTACAGTAGTATTTTTCTGTCATACTTTAACATTTATATGGCTGGATTTGTGAAAAGCAGATGCAGTTCTTTCTTGGACGCTGAGCCAAGGATATCTCCCGCGGCAGGAAGCGGACAGTGCGTTTCAGCGTAAAGTGCTACGGACAGTGAAGTGCACTACGAGGCCACGGCGCCTGCCCTACGGCGGAGAGCGGGGGACCTGGGCCACTCCTCCTTAAGCAGCTCGCTGGACGCCAGCGGAGCCACATGCACGGCCGGCCGCAAAGTTTGCTCTGGGAATTATGACACAGTGCAATTTCTCCGTGACCTTTTCCAAGCTGAAGATCAGTTCGGCCTGAAGAATCATTTTTGGCATATGTGATATAGCATAGAGGCCTAAAGCCAACTTATGAAAATGCATTTGAAAAATGGCATCTTTAAAAACCGTGTAAGCTTCCACAACATAATTTTTTTAAAAAACAAAGGCCTTCATTTTGATTTCTTTTTAAAAAGGATGCATTTTTTTTTCTTTTCTTATTTAAGTCTGACAGTGTGGTGTGTTCAGGTGTACGAGGAGTTTCTATAAGGTTATTTGAGGCAACCCACCAGAAACACAATAGCACTGGCCAAAAATCCAACAGCTCAACATGGATGGATGGATGGATGGATGGATTGATGGATGGATGAATGGATGAATGGATAGATGGATGGATAAAAGCAAAAAATGTATGTATTTTTAATCTTTTGAAGAATGGTATATTATTCATACAGGTGTAAGAAGAATGCATTGTATTCAAAATGGACAGGTATTCAGAGCAGGCGGTACTGTATCTCTTAACCATCACACTAACCAATATTCCTCCCAGTTGCCCACATGTAGAACACACAATGAGACTCAAGTAAATCCGTGCCATAGCTAATACGATTAATTGTGCCTGTCTACTAGTAGAGCCTGCCCTCTGGCGTTTGATTCATTTGGTCTGCTCAGAAGAATAATTAGGTTGGCTTGTCCAGCGGCGCCATCTACAAGTGTCTCGTGTGTTTGGGTTCTCCCAACAGGTGGAGAGTCTTTGCTCTATACTCATTCACCATGATGTCACACTGCCACTGGCTCCGAGGAGAGCGGCTGGATGCAGCAGAGCCTGGCAAAGCTATTAACTGAGTTCCAGATTTTTGTTTTCACTGTGAAACCGTCCAGTGAACTCACCAATTTGCAGCTATTTCGAGCTACTCGTTTCTTTTCGACTTTCTGTTGCGTGAAGTTAGCGATTCATTATTAATAATGGGTATCTTTACATTGCGCTGTTTTGGTATCTGTCCCTGCATGGATGGATGGGCAGGTTTGAGGGCTGCAAGGTTACAGCAAAGGCCTGTACTGGCCAGCAGGAGACTAAGCCCTGTTCTGAAGGCAGACCGTTTGTGCTGATGGGCCACAGTTAGACTCACAACCAGTCCAAACGTAGGAAAAAGCGCTCCATTGAGAATCCCATTCAGGCGCAAACTAGGCTGCTTTAAACCGTATTATTCACATGGCTTACAGCTACATACTTTGAAAAACATGAACCATTAAGACAGGAACATCTCAGAATTTCAGGCTTTTAGAACCTCAGAGAAATATGTGAAGAATACATTATGATGTAGGGCATTTCTTATTAAATATGCTGAAAAGATATTGGGCTGGATGTCTTAAAGAGGGTGGGGAGGTAAAAAGCTTCAGGTTAAGCTGCACGGACTTCCCTTACATATCCAACTCTCTGGTTTCTTGAGAGTAACTACAGTATTGTGCAAAAGTCTGAGGCAGACAAAGAAATAAAAACAGGATTTTTTCATATCCTCCAGACAGTTCCTGATATCTTGCTGGATGTCTAGAAGAACAATCGTTGGTTCCCAAACCTCTTCTCAAGGGCACCTCAACCATCCCAGATATTTGTTAAATTTCACCACCAGATCAATTAATTAGTCAACTTAATTAGTTAAATTACTCCAAGAGGAATTGATTATACTAAGGAGGTGTGCTAGTGGTCGATTCACAAAACATATGGCTAAATTGGAAGTTTCCTGCAAATATTAGGGTGACTTTAGGAGAGGTATTGAAACTGATAAGCTGACAGACTTTGCCAGACATAAAATCATGGGCATGATCGTTTTCTTTGCCTATAACTTTTGCCCTGTATGTTTATGGTGTTGCTCTATATGGTGGTGATTTGGTAAAAGAGACACGTGTCTAATAAGGAGAGAGATGGTCTGAGGTGCCCACAAACTGTACAGTAGAACACAGGCGTTGACCCATTAGGAAATTCTCAGTTACTGACATAGATTGTTCGGTTAAGGAAAAGGCAGCTTTCCCCAACTCCTAAAGGCAGAAAAAAGCAAAACCCAAGTAACAGTTATCCTGTGGAGCCCCTTAGTTACGGAACAATGAGCTGCTACCTGGAAGGGAGGCATTATTCACAATTTATAGGCCTGGACGTGCTCATTTCTGGAAACATAAAGTACAATTTTAATGCACAGAAAAGCCTGTATCTGGCTCGCAGTATGGACAGAAAGTCACATTTTGGAAGGAAACTGAAAACCAACATTGTCGGAAGATGTGTTTTTTACTGGAATTATAAGAGAGTAGGAATGAATCTTCACTAAGTGGCACAGAAACTCCTACATTCTTCCATTCGGAGAGTAAAGAGTGCTCAGAGTAAAGAAGCAGGACATGCATCCCTATTTGATACATGTAATTTATTCATTTATCCATATGTATAAAATCCATGCACATACAGTACAGAAGAAGATTTAGTACAGAATACAGACATACTGTAGTACAGAATGGTGGGCCGGCAAGAAAGCTGACACTCATCAGCCCCGAATTCAGTTCCTCTTTGAGCGTGAAAGATCTAATTAAATGTTATAAAGTCCTCACACGCTAAGCAATATCACACAGGAAAAGCACACAGCACTGCAGCTGTACGGCCCCATTTAAAGGACCAAAAGTCACTGTTTACAGAGAACAATTAACTAAAACAAAATCTGGAATAACAAAAATAAAAAGATCTACTTTATGTAAGTGGCAGAATATGGTGTGAAACCATTTCCAACAAAACATTTTTTTTTCTATGCAATGACGGCATGGTTACATTAAAAGGTCGATATTTTAAATTTAGATGAATTAAAAGGGTACACTGAAGGACAGATCAGCTTCAGTTACATACACCTCAGTAGACACAAAGCACTGTAAACTGAAAATTGCTTCCATGAAGGACTGGTGAATGTTTATTAAATAAAAGAGACCTGCATACTTGGTTTGCTTGCTTACACTTTCAAATGTTTATATGACTTAAAGCATGGGATGAAACACTAAAATGGCATGGCAGATGTAAAAACTACACACGTGTGCACGAACAAATTACACAGCACCTGCTGGCGAAAAGCGCGCAGGGAAATCGCACAATCCGAGCACGTTCCGTACGCATATGTTCAATCACTGGGAGAGAAACATTTCACAAACATAATTTTATTTTAAGTTTTATCCGACAGGGGCACTGCATTGCAAAATAATTAGATGGCAGCCTAATGCATCTCCAATATTTAATTTCTGTGATGTAGCACAGTTTTTCAGAAAATTATATTATACATTCATATTTAATACAGGCATATCATTTGTCATTTGCATGCAGACAATGCATCACCTCCTGTCTCAGCAAACCTGGAAGTAAAATAAACTATATCAATCTACTTCTTTAATCCTTAAGATCCTTTATTAAATTATAATCATAAACATATTTGAGACGTTGATTATGAAAGATGCACATAATGCCTCCCCAGTACTGCTACATCATAATCATATCTCACATTCAAAGTTGTTTGGCTGCTTTCCCAGAATGCAACTTAATATTCTCCCATCATTCATCTCTGCTGAAGGGTCTAAGCAATACAGCACTCTCCTAGTATGGGCTCCAGCCACACTTTGAAGAGGCCAGCTGGTAGTGGATCCTCATGGAAAGGTAAGGGTTCTTCGGGAAGCGGGAATGTTCTTGAAACTAGCACTGCCGATGATGACGACGCCACGAGTGCAGAGGGTATTGTCCTGAAGGTCCTCAACACGCCACCGGGCACGCTGCCTCTGGTCTGATCAAACGTCCACTGATTAAGGCTCGAAAGACCGCGGTCTTCATATTAATTCACTCATTAAAAGTCACGGTGCGCCAAATTGAATTTTAATCAGCCTTTACCAGTTGTAACTCTTGCTTAAGTGTTCCTTAGACAAAGCTAATTAAAGGTGTGTGCTCTTCACACTGCTGGGAGCTAAAAAAAAAAAAACGTGTCTTCCTCTATTAGTATAGTATGCAGAACACCACACTGATTAAGACCAACCTTGCTGCAAGGTGGCAGTGAAAGGCATAGCAATATGTGCTTCTTTCATGCCGTCATGCTGTATTTTCCGCACACTGTGAATGACGACTTTATTAGTGAGATATCTGAACATGATTATCAAAGGAAACGCAAAGCCCCATAGTTTTACATTTATAATATATGCAGAGGTGGGCTTGTCATTTCTGGGGCCTCACTCAAAAATAGCTAGCAACTAGAGTCAGATAATTGTATGTAACTAGCTGGTTAGCAGAATATATTTATTGTAGTGACTATTTGTACCCAACAGGTGGCCAAATGTTGGGAGCCACACACAACTGCTGCATATACAGTATATTTTGGATCGAAGCTGAATAGATGCTAGGATCCAACACAGATATACACACAGTACATTTATTTTGATTATTTCTGGGGGACTTGTCAACTGGAACAATTAGCTAAGTATAACTGTATGTCATTTTTGAGACTGCCTTACTGATCTTAAATCAGATCGTAGACATGTCCATTCATTCATCTTCCAACTACTAATGAAGGTTGGAGGTCCAGGATGTGAGGCAGCATTGGGCACTAGGTCAGGAGGCACTATGGAGAGGGTGCCGGTGCATCACTGGGTACACACCATGGGCAACTTAGAGATGCCAGTTAGCTTAGTTGCATATGGACAATGGGAGGAAGCCAGTACAGCACAGGAGAAGACTGGAGGTGGGTTTCAAACCCCCAGCCCTTTAGCAGTGATGTCTCAGTGCTACCCACTGTCCCACCCTGAAGCTTATGACATATTTTTCTCAATGGTGGTTACTGGAACTGCAGGCTCAAAAGGCTGAAATGCATGGGCAACGTTCCTTAAAAGCAATTCAATACTGCCCCCAAGGACAACATTCAGTGTGAAACAAACATGTGAGTGTCAGATGAACACAAACACATAGAAAAAGAGAAAATACTACAGTACCCTAGGCAGAGCACCCAAACGACAGGCTCGTCACTGATTGGGTGTGTACCATGCAGGAACGGGGACAAGTGCAATTTCACTTTCCTCCCAGACCTTCTATCAAACCACTTTGCTCTCTGAGGAATTACGGGAACAGAAAACAAAATACCAAAATGCCATCTAGGACTCTAAATGAGGTGAAGTGAAGCAGATGTTATAATAGAGTGATTCTGGGAGGGGAGAGAGAGGATTTCAGGTAATCAGCTGTACACCCAGTTGTTTTTGCTTTTGTGGAACGTTCGTTTGTTCATTCGTTCGTTAGGAGTCATAGATTATGTAACCTGGTTCAAGGCCAAGGAGGCCGTGGTCTGACAAAGCTAGTGGCCTCTGAATTACAGTCAAAATCAATCCTATGGGGGAAAAAAACATGGGTGAGAGAAAAATAAATCAATATTACTGGTGTGCAAGTTGCCCCGTTAACTTTCCATGGTGTTTTTTTTTCGGTCTGAGAGTTGCCGGAGACATCAGCGGTAACCACCCACCGCACATCACCGCAACGCACAGCTAATCTACGGCAAGCAGGCGAACATGCCACTGGGGATGACCAGCTCTCTAATCTCTGTGCCCGGCTAGCGGACGCCCCACCCCTCCCCCTTGGTCCCGCGCGAGTTAGCACGTCGATAATGGCGAGATAGCAATTAAATGACTTTTGTCAGCAAATCAAAGGAAACGAAGAAAAGAGAGGGAGCGGGCGACAGAAGAGGGGGATGACATGTCACACGGCTGCGTGAGAATAGCCCTGGTGGAGTATGAAGAGAGACGTCTGCCGGGGGGGGGACCCGTCACAGACATGCCCCATGCTGCCATGCTGTCGCATTCACGTGCATGCGACAATGATGCGATTACGCCATGCTTCCCAAGCCCGCATTCTGATGATTCTGCAGCATATATTACCACCCCAGAGGAAAACCATAAAGCAACAAAAAAAAGGGAAAATAAATTACCCAAGCCTGCACATAATCTTTTATGTTGTATTTTATTTGTACAGAGGGTGCAAATATTATTTCTGAAGAAAAGCTGATGGCTGCAAAGATGAACGAAAATCACAAGTGGGTGGGTACGGGATAGAGCTTTGAGGGGATCTTTATCTTGTCGATATGTGAGGCCTGGGTGCAAGCAAAATATGGTAATAAAGTCGAATTTAATCATTAGCAAGGGTAGGGTCATGGCGAAGACCACCTCACTGAGGGCCTGAGACCACATCCATGGCAATACAACAGTTTATCCCAGGGATCCAACTCTGCATTAAGCAGATTCACGCCATGTCCGTTTCTCACTGTCCAGGACCATGGGGTGACCTTCTCTGCTATACTCAACAGTGAATGGAGCCCTTTATGCAATGCTGAGTTCTGAATGAGGACTCTAACTATCTATCTATCTAACTTGCCACACTGATGCATGTTACACTTCCCCGCCCTCGTAAAATGTCTTGTGTAAATAAAGAAAAATGTCTTGTGTAAATACGGATGACTGATATCATCGCTTAGTAGTTGTCTTGTTTTCATTTTATCTACTGTAATGTTGTTTTTATTTTCATCCAATTTATAATATTAGAAAGAAAGAAACTTTGTTGAAACCGAAGGAAATTTAGGCATCAAGTACCTCACGCATATAAAAGATCACAATGCAAAAAATTATAAGAAGAATAAAGAATAATGAGACTGACAAAACTGGAAATAGTAACAATAACTAAGGATTATAATAACGATGAGGTAAGGTAATAAGGATAGTAATCGCTACAGGTGTAGTATTTGCCAGTTGATGCAGTAGTAGTGCAAGCGCAAGGAAATGTGCAGGAAACATACTGAAAATTACTGCATACTGTAAATGTACATGTTATAATACAAATATTATGTTATGCTGCAATGTGTCACATACTTCCTTTGAGCACAATCCAGACAGCATGTGCAGAGTATGTTGGTGCATGTGGCAAATAAAACTTTAAACTTGAACTTGAGATGATATGATACATGCTTGTTACATCGGAGGGAGCTGGACGTGAACGTCCCAGTAAGCAGCAATGTTACACCGTACACGTCCCAGTAAGCAGCAATGTTACACCGTACCCCAAAAGGACGCCAGACAGCTGCAAATTCTTGCCTTGTAGCTTCAACCTGCTGCATTTCTTGATAGAAACTCGGAGTAAAGGCAATAGAGAAATTAATGTTTCTTATAGGACCAGCATCAAATTTATCTCTGAGAGGTAAATGGGCATGTACAGATGAGGAAGGGCAGGATGAGAATTTATTGATCAAAATTAGCCGTTCCGGTAGCAGAAGATTAATTTTGACACTGACCCAGCAAGAAAAATATCTAAAGTGACGCCTCACCTTTATAAGCCTCATAGCG
This sequence comes from Hyperopisus bebe, assembly GCA_026777045.1. NCBI lineage: Eukaryota > Metazoa > Chordata > Actinopteri > Osteoglossiformes > Mormyridae > Hyperopisus > Hyperopisus bebe. Next base: position 18,769,973 of record JAODJW010000007.1, on the reverse strand, counting down.
AAATTATACGAGTGCATGCAAGATGTCCCTGAGGAAGCCTCGGAAATTGTCAACTGGGGGTAGAATCGGGGGGGGGTGGCTTCTAAGTGGTAATATAACCGAAATCCTGCATACAAATCAGAGACATTAATTTCGATGTTTTCACTGAACTTGAAAATTCATTTCATGGCCGTGAGCCTCCGAAGTGTAGAGAAATGTGTCTCTAAGGATGCCTTGAGTCGTACAAGGTGAGCCCACATCCTGAATTAGCGAGTCCCGGGGGACCTACAGCAGCCGCTCCCCTTTCTCATTTCAGTTGATGGTTCCTAATGGAAATGCTCTGTGGTGACCCAGCACCATTGATCGGGGTTCGATACGTATGATGGTGCCGAGTTCATGGTCCGCTACGTTTCCTATTCGAGTCGACGATCGAAGTGTGCGTTGTGAAAATACATATTGTCTAACAGATCAGTGGCCTGATTCTCAGTTTTCAGTTTTTACGCTGCTGGTCCAGCGTAAACAAATCAATCATAAGGTCATGCTCTGGTCTTATTTTTTAAACAGACTGCAGAGTAACATAGTGAATACTGTTAGGAAGGCAAAAAAGTAGTTTCCAACAATGATCATACATTATCCCTGCGTACGCTAAAGGCATAAAGCTAACTGTCAGAACAGCACTTTCTGGGGACAGAAACGAGCATGCTCAGTCAGGTCACCTGACCCTGTTCTAATCATACGAGACTATATTTGGGGGACAGAAATGAGCATGCTCAGTCAGGTCACCCAGAGTAAGTGCACAACTTGATGGCTGACCCTGCCCCCCTAGTGTCAGCCTTGTCCATAAGACACGTTAATGTTCTGACGCCACACTTGCCGTCTTCTAACCCCTCCGCTCACTCGTGCTAAATCCATCTCCGCCCCCGTCTCCAAGTCACATCCCCATGCACCCCC
>JAODJW010000007.1:18755417-18768514 GCA_026777045.1 Hyperopisus bebe | reverse complement strand
CCCCCCCCCCCCCCCCATCTCTAGGTCACATGGTCCTGTCCTCCATCTCGCCCGCGGCAAGCGTTACAAGGTCAGATCACGGTCCCAATAAACAGCGTGGTCATGGCTAATTATTTAAGAGCTTAGCTGGAACAGGGCGCAGCACAGTCGGAGATATGCCTAGCTGTCAGAACTGCTCTTCTAAATTATTATTACATTGCTCAGAAGTTAGCATGGTACTGAAATAAGCCTATTGTTTGCAGGACTATAAAACAGCATAGGACTGTGATCCTTGTACATGAGGACACTGTTAATGATCTGTTTTTCAAGCAAAGATGAAGGTGAGAAAATGCCGGCATGAATAGGCTTCCAGCGTGTCATTAGTATTAGACCCGCTGGAGAATCGGCTGTGGTTCTCGGCTGGGCTCCTGTGATATCGTACGGATATGCCGTAACATTTCTGGCTTATGAAATTGCGTGATACCAGATGTAATCTATAACGGTTCATTTGGTCAGCTTTGTGCTCGTCTTTCATTTATTCTGTCAAGAGACAGAGGGATAAAAAACTGGATATCGATGCATCCACAAAAAAATGATGTCGGACTCATTGAAGGCTAACTGGAGTGTTCGCACATCAGTGCAAATGCTCTGAGATGTATTGAGGCGATCGTGGTGAGTCATGGTGCTCAGCTAATGAGGGTGCCACGACTTAATTCCAGTCTCCGTCTGGTTTGGTTTTCATTTGATTGTAAAAGTCTTGTCTGACAGTGTAAAGGATCACTTGTGTTGTGAATGTAAAAGTTAGCTGTGCATGTGCATTTCATGCCTAAACCCATTAGCCTTGTCTCATGCTGAGGACGACCTGGTGTTCTTTGGTACACTGTCGTGGTACTCCATGTCGCGTGTATAGAAGAGACAGCCCAGGACACAGAAAATGAAGAAGAATAAGAAACACAACTGCCTTCAGAGACTTGTCGTGTGATTTCGACTTGACGTGATGTGATTGCGTCAAGTGTATTTTTTTATGAACGGTTAAAGGGTTAGGGATGCCGCTGAGGTCATTATGCTCTTGCAATAGCCAGGAAGTCACAGATGTGACCAAAAGGAAAGCAAAATGAGAACATTTATGCAAAACATGAGAGGCGTCAGTGTGCTCTTACAGTGCATGAGAAGCATTGACTTGTAGCCAAGCCCATTACAAGTCTTGTAGGAATTATGAATGCTTTTATGTAAATGTTTTTGCCATTCGTAATCACGGTCTAGCGATCTATTCTGGAAAAAGCCTAAACCAGGGCTGCTCCTTCCTGCTCCTGGAGATATACAACTATACAGACCTTAGGTTGCAGCCCTAATTTAACACACCTGATACAGATAACCAGACCCTTCAGTAGCGTCTCAGCATTAGGGCCTGCAATGTCAACACAACCCGGGACAGCGATTGTTTTGACGTACAGAATTCGCAAACTGAGAACATTGTTAAAACATCTGGGCTTAACAAATCATTTGGGGCTGGTTCAGACTCATATGGGGCTTCAACTTCCAACGTTAACATAGCGCTGTACATTAGGGCTGTAACTAAGCATTGCAGAGCAGCAGATCTCCAAGACCAGGGTTTGGCAGCCCTATTTTAGGCTCTGAGGCAATGGGCCGCTATTCGCTACCCCCTCCAATGATGTCAAACTCAGTAAGTCAGGTCAGGTAGTCTTAATTGTGTCTGCTTTATCTGGGAGTAAATTTCACACCTTGGTACTTACATTCTAATTTCAGTACTGAAATACAAGCTTTAATCAAAACTCGATGCACTTAATTAAACCAATATGCTGTTTTTTTAAGGGCCCTGCACAGATGACCTGGTTTACAAGATTAAGTTTCCCCTTGCATAGTGTGAATTTAAGCAATACCTTTTCTTAATTGTGGTAATTACATGCCGTTATTTTATTATTGAACCAAAACTGGCCCTCAGCACAAGTAGATGACCGGGCAGATATAACCACTCCATTAATGCACCAGTCGGACTGATGTCTGTGAGAAACCATTAAACTCACACTATCAACTTAATTCTCTCAGTAGAGGGTTTTTTTCTGGGCATGGATGCTTTTGAAGTCAACTTTAGCCGGGAAGCTAATTGGTCTGTGGTTCAAAGCTACAGAAGAAAAAACTGAACCCTTTGAAAATGCAGTAGTTGGTGCTTTTGGTGATTCTCTGTAGCCAACTGCAGCTTGAATATACAATTTTATCAAATAATTTAGATACCTCTAAACCTGAAAAGTTAAGCAGTTATGGCTATAAAAACACAAAAAACATAAGGCTACCAGAATACACTACATGTCCTATTATTCATTGAAGAGGCAAGACACTTGTGTCATATTCTTGAGTCAAAGCAACTTCTTTCACAGTTAAACTCTGTACGTTAAAACTTTAAATGTTACCTTTGTTGACTATTGAGTATATAGTGGCTCATCATAGATCCCACCGTTACGAATGTGCATCTATAAAGATGTGAGGTGAGTTTGAGGTTTGATTGGACCTGTTTCAAATCCTAACGCTGTCATACCTGTGTTAGCATCCAGGTGAAACCATCTGCTTGCCTGCCCCCCCCCCCCCCCAAAGCAATAGCCATGAGTTTTAGCCTGGAGGTCCAGCAGAATGATGCCACATACTCACCCTGAACAAGGACAGCTTGGGGGCAGGGGCTTGGAGGGGGTCACAAAGTTGAAAGTTCCAGCATGATGCGCTTCAGAGACTCCTGACAATTCAGAAGTCCATGGGTGTCCATCCGCCTCAGCACGGTTCCACCCCCCTGACAATTCCCACTTTTCATAACCAAGAGGAGCCATCCCCGGCACCACTGCCCCTTTGTTATGTTGTCAGTATCAATTTCGGCACCTGCCGGCACCGTATCTATTTTCATCACTCTCCTTGCATCCTTTATCAAACCCCAGCCGCCACCTCTGGCATGCCTCGATAACAAGCCCGCCAGGAAGCGGGTTTCCCGACCAGTGACGGATGGCCCCTCTCAGGCAGGGGACTTGGTGACACGCTCCCCGTAGGACGTTAGACAAGCCACCATATTGTGGTGATACCGCAGTGGCCTGAGAGGGCTCACCGCGAGAACAACCTACGGAGTACGGAAAAACAGAAACTGGAGCTGTGTGCTTGCAGTGACATGATTCCAGCTGCCTTTGTCATCACCGATCCTGAATGAAAGTGTTTGGCTAAAGGGCTTTGCAATAATCTCAAGACATGAGAGCCTTAGCACAGAGACCTAATCTGTCCAAGGGTCATCATATCGAATTCTCTCTTTCCGAAGTTACGATGATCCCAGCACTATGAAGGGTTCGCGAAATGTAGCCCTGTACTAAGATTGTTGATGTACGGAATTCTCAAACGTAGCACATGATTGGTTAAACATCTGAGGTAAACAAATCATTCGGATCTTGTTTGGATCCACTTGGGGCTTCAATGCCCCAGGGTCCTGATGCGTGTGGTTAGATGCACTCAAATACCATTTTATGCTTTCCTCCAAACCCTGCTGGTACATCGTTATTTCTTGACGATACTGTGCATGAGCGGGATTCGGGGAAAGTCATTATCGCCCTTCGTGGGTAAGAAAGAACACGCTAACAAGGATGTAGCAAACAAACAGTAATAATCAGGCGTGCCAGAAGGTCAGCGAGAGTCAGGGAGCGTCCCATCGTCGAACGTTTGCTAGCAGAGATTGATGGCTTACTTTAACACAGCTCACGGTATTAATTAAACCGCGTCCTTAGATAGTCATTAGGTTCCTTGAGGCTAATGACATCTTCGCTGAGGGTCTTTTAAAGGTTGAGTTTATTACACCTTCTGCCTTTCCAAGGTCTTCTGCGTATCCAAATATAAGCTCTCCCAGAGTAACCTGGGTTTATTAATTACACATGGCTTTATTAATAACTCACCATGGTGTGAAAGCACTATCTGATAATGAATGAATAAAGGGATGCATCCTGTTCCTCCAGATTGCCCCACACCGTTATTCCACTGGGAAGTGAGAGTTCCCACAATGGCTTTCTAAACATGAGTTACGACGCAGGGTCCCGGCTGCTTAATGCTGAACGCATGGCGCCAACATCACTAAAACGTGCCGGCGGACGCCTGCGGCAGAAGAGCGAGCCGGATAAAGCATGAGTGATATTGTTTGCGGACGTGCCACGGCTAATACTGCTGTTTATCCTCCGGGATAAACGCAGTACATCCCCCCCATCCCAGTGGTTCGGCTTTCCATTTTCGGGGGGAATGTCTTAGTGCTGCAGGTGCGAAGGGTGATCCCATTATGGGTATTGGGGGCTGCCAGCGGAGCATGCTGGCAGGAGAGAGCCTTCTGGCTACTGGATCATCCCCCAGTGTTGTTATTTTGCATCCAGATAGCTTGGCTCGAATGAAGCAGATGTGTTGCCTGCTAAAATCCATGCAAAAAAGTGAAAAGGTTAAAAAACAAATGTCTTTGAGGTATGCTTCAGTTAAATTTAAAAAGTTACAAAAATTCTAAAATGAGAAACAAAACAATAATCGAGATAGGAGTTTAAGACATATATTTTTAAATACATATTATATACAGTTCAAGTGTTGTGTATTGGAGTGATCGCAGGATGGAGTAACTGATTTGACTTTTGACTTGTTGGTCCAAACACATTGCACTCTATTGCACGCTAACGTGGCGCTTTTCCGCCGTATCTGCGACTCTCCCCGGAAAGTCCCTCGCAAACCTTTGCCCCAAGTAGCGAATGCATATTTAATCCCGTTACATCGGCATAAATAATGAATATGCAGCCCTTAAGTCCACGGATACTGACATGCTCAAACACTGGCCAGATTTTTCCCACGAGCGTTAGCGCTTAGGAACACGCAAGTACAGTGAACGTGCAGATGGTCAGACCCAAGAGCAGAGTTTATCCCCAATGGAGGGGCACTGCTGCAGATGAAAACTGAGAGCAATCAGCTCAATCGTTTGCACACTCAATTAATTTTATATAGCTTCATAAGCGACATTGCCAATATACATGAGCTTACATTTTTAAAACACGCTGTATGTATGCATCTGGGGTATGTACTAAAGCAGTTTAGGGGTAACTATATTACTCCGGGGCTTTTAGCAGCACACTTCCCTAATCCCTAATACACTCTCTTTAATAAGTACCATTACTCTAACATGCCTGAGGAGCAGTTTGGCTCATTTACACCCAGATTTTTTTTCCCCACCCATGTCTTGTATCAATTCTTAAATGAGCTCTCATGATCTTCAATGAAAAACATGCAGGTCGAGGGGTAAATAAGGGCAGTTGCGGTTCAATAATTAGCATTACATGAGTAATTAAAAACATAACTGAAAATAAGGATCATCCTCATCGCCATTCAGATGTTTCATGTGTGTTTTTTATCCATTTATCAGTTTTTTATAACTGGAGTGATTTGGTGTTTTGTTTGTTTGTTTTTTCACTCCTTGTCTTACTCTTGTCATCGCTACGTATTCCCCTCCCTGTACGAAGCCCTCTCTTTCACAAATGAAAAGGGGGACAACCAAAATCGAAAGCGAGGCTGCCACTGGCTCCCTTGCCGACTGGGAAATGAGGGTCCAGGCCGCTCCTCCCGGTTGTACTCCTCTTGAAAAGGAGGAGCAAGAGAAAGGTCTGCATTTGCTAAAGGCACTCGGCTCGATATGCTATGGAGCGCATCCTTTGAGGGAGACTCTTCATTAAAACATTTGCACAGCTAAGACTATCTCTCCAGACGTTTGGGTGGCCGGTGAGCTCATTAAGCTTTTGGAAATGAAGGGGCCTCCACGGGCACCACCAGCACACAGAGGATTCTGGGAAGGCCCTAGGGCCCAAGAGGTTGCCTCGCAGAACGTTTTGACAAGCTTCTAACTAGTGCCCGGACAGCCAATAACAAGCTCGAATGCCATAGGCTGACCACACATTCAGGCCATCAAACAAGGCGGTTTGCACTAACGATGTTCACGGTGGTCTTGCCCAAGGAATGAAAAGAGAAAATATGTCGCTTCATATGGGTGCTTCAGGGTAAACAAAACAGAAGAAATAGAAATTCTTAGTTTAGCACCAGGGAGACACAACAGCTGCTAAATTAGAGCCTAAATTTAGACAAATTTTCTGCTTTGTATCACTGGAATCCTTTCAGAGAACAAGATGTTGTACAGAATGGCAAACAAAAAGAAGATAACCAATAACCCAGGTGAAAAAAAAGTGAATTCCGTAAAATGTGCTTAAGAATATGGCACCGACTTAATTTGCTTTCAGCTGCAGCCCGTCTAACTAGCTGCTGGAAGCTCTAAAATGCCTAACAAGCAAATGAAAGGCGATAGCTGAGATCCAGCTTCAGTTTCTGAACAGAGATCTCACTAGAACGAGTCAGCAAACTCAACGAAGTTGAAAAGGTCGCTGTGGAAACTCGAATCCACAAAGCTTTCAAGGAATCCTGCGTGCTCGGGGTAATTTAAGACAAACGTATGCAAAAGGGAACTGCAGAATGCAGGGTGACTGCCTGGATTGCTACAGAAAGCTATTGTGTTCCACTGACAGTTTCTGTTATGTCCTTATTCTCAAAGAATTACTTCTGAAAACTCCCAGTTCACTGCACGTATTCTATTATTTAGAGAGAATCCTGTTTGGTTGCTCCATGAGGTTTTCATATCAAGGTCCAGAAACATTAATCATGTACAAGGTGGCCTCACATCTATGATAATTTAAGGTGTAGTGATACCAAATAATTTATCGTCCGTTTACGTGATCGATCCATTCCCCAGGTACCCATTGTAGTCTCTCCCCTGTTTGCCAATGGATCGTATGTAGTCTATGGCAGTGTCCAGGGGATGAGCACAGCCTATTGGTCCAGGAGGGGGAAACCAGGCCTCTAGGGTGCTGATTGGTTCCACTTGTCCTTTGTTCCCCTTAATATGTATAAATTGGTGTAGTCTGTATGTTTTTTGCCCCTACTAACCTCACTGAAGTTCTGGAGAATTGTCCTGAGACTCGCAGCGTGTCATTTTCTCGTTCCAGCCTACAATATCGGTTTTATTTGTCTTTTCCCAATCCTCTGAGGTTTCCCTCTGCTTTGTTTTTGAGTGGCTTATGTGCCTTCAGTCCCATTTCTCCCCAGATCCCAGCTGCTCTAATCCATAAATAAAGATCCTACCACTTGGCCTGTATCACAGCCTACTGTCTGCTGTCCCAGGTAGAGACTTTCATACAGTCTGACTTCACAGACCACCCAGTAAAGCATGCGTAGATAGGAACACAGCAGTACAGGCTGGTTAGTCCATATATGGTTTACTAACATATCTTTATCTTCAGACCACTTATCCTGGTCAGGGTTGAAAGGGGCTTGGAGCCTATGCCAGGCAACACAGGGCAAAAGTTTGTGGTACAGCCTACATGGGGTGCCAGTCCATCACAGGTTATATATACACCTATACATTATAGGAAATCGTAAGGCCTCAAATATTATAACTTGGGGGCCAATCTTATCCACAAAGGGCCAGTGTGTATGCAGGTTTTTGGGATAACTTTTCAGGTCAGCCATTCAAACCCAGGTGAGGGGACTCTTCAGCCAATCAGTCCTCTAATTAGTAATCTAATTAGTAAACCCACATACACAGCAGCCCTTTCTGGATAATATTGGCCACCCCAGTTCTAACTGATGCAAACCTCTTCTGTCAGCCTCTACCTGATGAACGATGTCTCCCCCACTATGGAGTGTCATATCACTATGGAGTGTCATATCTTCTTGTTTATGGAGTATTCCCGCACACCAAGGCCTACATGACCCTTTCTGCTCTCAGCCACCCCCCCGGTGCACATTACAGTGCCCTCCTCATGCTCCCTTCCATCTTCTCAATATTTTGTTCCAACGAGAGGAAAATCCAAGCTCCCCATCTGGAATCTCAAAAATGGGAACGCTCTACCACTCACTAGGCAACGCTGCATGTTTGCGTTCTTTGCTGTTTGGGGTGAACTTCTGCTATGTACAACAAAGACAAAGCACATTAGGGTCCAGACAAGAAAAAAACAAGGAAAGGAATCCGTAACACTATTTTGAGGATCTTCAAATCAAACAAACTACAAGGTATCCAAGACCCTGAGATATACGCTATAGATTCAAGACCCTATGGGTGAGTGGTGAGAAGATGGATGGGAAGATGGATGGATGGATGGATGGATGGAATGACAATATGCAAAGACTGACTTTCAGACAAGTCCCATTCAGTATCATCCTGCAAACTATAAACAACTCAATTTCGATTACAATTACAAAATAGTTTTTTTAATTGTCATTTCAGCATATTGGATTTATTTTCAGGTTTTGATTTCATGTATTTGTGTGGGTTTTTCTTTTACCCATTTTAATGTACTATCTTCTGAATGACGATTTTCAGCGCATTCTGCATAATGGCCATCCTGCCCTGTCGTTGGTCATTGTCCTCTCTCACTTCTTTTTGACTTTGGGTGGCAAACAGCAACGTTAATCCTCAGTCCCATTCGTCTTTTTCATTGCGACCGCCATGAGATGGTAGAGCGCCGGCCAATCTCTATGTAAATAAGCTCATTTCCAGACGAAAGTCTGTGGGACGCTAAAAAAGTGTCTCCTTAGTCACACTCAACCTTGTCTCCCCTAGACCGTGTTTTACAATAAAAGCAAGAACTGTCGATTGGTATTAAATGGGCCTTGCAGAGAGGTAGCATAGAGCTGCTGGAGTTTGTCCAAAACCTATTAAGCATCAAAACATTTATTTAAGGAGCATCCATCCATCTTGCAAGCAGCTATCCTGGTGAGAGTGACAGGGGAACCTGGAGCACCAAAGGGCACGAGGCTGGAGAATGCTCCAGCCAGGACGTCCCACCTTAATAGGGCACAGATGCATACCTCCTGACTGACATGACTGTGTGAGGAGGCCCAAAGACACAGAAAGACCGCGCAAACTGTACAGCCGCCGGTGAAAGGCAGGGCTCGAAACACCAGCCTTGGAGGCGTGTCCTATTAATTATGAATGAACTTGACCGCTCTTTCTTTCAAATACAAGCCCAAGAAGTATTGCCCTTCTCTGGCAGTGATTAAACATTTAGACCCACCCCAGCTCCTGATGCCTGAATTTTATAATACGTCTGAAGTTCAGGATTACGTTACAGCTACCAATAGGAATTTTCCAACCTTGGGAATTTAGAATTTGGTGACTAATTTACTTATATTTTTGCCAGTTTAAGTGAGAAGGTATGGGCAGTGGTTGTTCTTGTGTGTTGGATATTTGTTGGATTGTAGGATATTTTCTGTTGAAGAGGGATAAAACTTTCCAAAATGCCATATTTGGACGCACATCCTTCCATTCTCTGTGAACGCAGGGAAAACTGCACATAACCGTAATTCTCATCACTCAACAATGAAGTAATAAAGCATCAGAGACTGAGCCAATCTTTTTTTCCCTTTTTCTGTAGGATATTTCCTGAAGCAATTACCTATAGATGTTGTGCTTTTAATCTCAAATCCAATTCCATAAGTACTCTGCTATATGCTGCTCTGGCAGCACCGTACTGCGGAAAATGCTTCGGTGGCGAAAGGCTAATGTACTGAAGAGTGTATGAAAAGAGCGGAACGAGACCGGCAGTGAAGGTTGTGGCTTGGATAGAGTACGGTGGCGAAGGACGGCACAGAGAGGTAAGACGGGTGCAGGGAATCCCAACATGGAAGCTATGATCATGACATGACATCGATTACAAGACAGCAGAAAGTGCTGAAAGAGTAAAGTATACTGCAGCAAACTATAGAATTAAGTCAAGTACTGTAATGCTCTGTAACAAGCCAACTTGTGTAGTACCCTGTGTTTGATATATTAAAACACAAATGGGGAAATATTTGTATTCATTTTGATCATTTTTAGTGGCCTGTACCAATATTAGAGAATGAAATTTATTTATGCAGGATTAACTATGCGAAACATAATTCAGAAAAGTATTTTTCATATTCTCAGATTATTTTAAATACAATACATTCAAATACATTATTCAAATTTTTTTCCCATGCTGCATTTAAAACTCACCTTCATTCTAATATTCTAACACTAACGCCTCTCAAACCACATCCAAAATGAGCTAAGTGATTAAGTGGACGGAAATGGACACAGACTCCTGTCCAAAACACATCCCATTAAACATTAGGCCTGGGCGTGCTCTGCAAACCAGACAGCTGGCTGGCCCATTTTTAAAAACCTCTGAGTTCCGCCTCTGTGATACTCAGGTAACACAACAGGATTTTCAATGTTGTATGCAAATGGACATAGGATGGATTAAGTGAGAATTCACTTAAGATATCATTGGTAACCATGGAAATCATTTAAGACAGGAAATGTAAATGCTTTGCAAATTATGCTCACTTGGTAAATCTGTAAATTGTGATTGATGTTTTTTTACATTCTGCAAAATGAATATTTATGTAATATAGCAAGAAAGGAGGACATTTATGTAATACTGATAACTAGCGTGCTTATTAGACAGACATTCACGATTTCCATACTTTCCATGTTTCAACCTCAAGCTACATTAGTATGCTTTAATAATATTAACACCACTGACAGACGCCGTGCATCTCAAAGAGTCCATTTCTCTCAGGGATGGTGTGTGGCTTATTAGGTTAGGACATGTACAGTATATTTGTTATCTGATGGTTACCAGTTTGAATCCTGGGACTGGAAAGCTGATGATGCCATTGGGCCCTTAACCTCCTAATTGTTCCAGGAGCAAGACTGGTTAGACAGAAGGATAACATCCCCATGAAGATGAACAAAGTATCAGTATCTATTGACCCTGTCTGGGTTCCCTCTCTACCATCACTAACTGTCTTTTCTCTGCATCTCACTGAAGACTTCAATGACAGTCGAGCTATTCATTTAGGCCAGTGTTGGCGATGAGCTAATTCCTCCTCAATTCTCCAAGGTGTTTTTCCCCACATCTAATGACACCTCTGATGCCCCCTGATGGTCCTAAATCATCCTTTCGGGTGGTGGGTGAATTTCCCCCCCAGTTGACAGTTGAGCTTAATATTCTCAGAAACACGCGGCTTGCTGCAGACATCACGTACAGTGTGAGATATTGCTTGTCCCTTTCTTATGTGCTTTGAATACATCTAAGGTATTATTCCGACTGCGTTATTGTGGCTTTGGTTGCTGTGGCAACTGGAACCTCTGTTAAGTTCAGATCCGTCCATTTGCGGGGGGGGACTCTCAATCATATAGCTATATTAGTTGAGCAGAAAAAAAAAAAATAAGGCACGAGATTCGTTTTTATTGAGTCGTTCTCTCGATTGGCCATATGTCAAAGAGTTGCTGGGGGTGTTTGACACTAATATGCTTATTCACCTGACTCTCCTAGGAAAGGAGCAGAATGTCCCAGAAGATTACAAGCATTTGTGTGTATTTCCTGTTGCCTGCTACAGTTCCTTACCTAGCCATACAGAAATGCTTACCCTGCAAGGTATGTTGAGACCTTCTTATCAAAGTTCCACGGTTAACACTGCTGTTGTGAACACTTCACGTCCCTCTAACCCTGAGTCACCTCAGCAAAAACATAGCCACGTAATTAAGATATGCAGGTTTCTTAGTCATGGTGGAGTCACAAAGATCTTCACTGGCTAAGTATGTTACACATACAAGGAATTTGTCTTGGCAGGTGTGGCCAGGTATAAAATATAACATACAAGACAGTTCATAATGATTTATATGTGTACTCATGAAATGTTACACATACTTTTTACATAAGACTGTCTACCTACAGCTGGATGGAGGATGAGATGGAAATTAGGGTGAAATAAATAAATTGTGAGTATAAGTTTTGATCGGAAAATGTTTAATTTTTGCTAAATTGTAACCCTGCTCCATATACATGAGATGTAGAAGCGAATAATTAAGTTTCAGTTTCTGTCATTCTATCCATAAGAACATGCCAAAGACACAGCCCCATTTCAATCTCTCAGCAAACTCTTTTGCATGCTAATTGCAATAAGCACTAGTTTCTCCACCGCCACTCCATCTTCGTTGCATGATGGGGCCTGCAGTTCCCTCACATCCTGCTCTCACCACCCAGTCATGTTTTGATGTATTTAGCAGGACAGAGTCCCAAAGGCCCTCCCCTGATTATATGCAGAAAACTCTCTATATTCAAGCAGCAAAGGGACAGATTTTAAAATGCCTATCAGCAAGTGTCACTCAGTGCAAGTGTTAGCGTTTGTTAAGCTAAAATCACTGCAACGCTTACAATGCAAACTATCAACTGAATGCCAAACACAGAATGTTTCACATACGCCACCTCGACATGCACACAGGTAAGAGTGAAGCTTGGGGTCTGAGCACAAAGTCAGCCAGGACGAAGGACACCTGGAGTTTTTGGGGGTTAAGGACCTTTCTCTGGGGGTCCATGGTGGCCTCAGTTGACTGGCCCTAGGATTCAGTCTTCCTCTCATAGACATATACTCCTGACCTACTGTCCCACCCGATACATTTATTTCTTATTGCTCTGGGCATGTTCTATGACCTTTTCCGTGACCTTGGCAGGAAATAATCCCGATACATATCTGTTAATACCCTTTCAGCCTTGTAGTTTATCCCATGGATGATTCTCTTGTGGCCCATCTGGAGTTCCCACCTTCTGGGGATAAGGAGCACAGATTTGCCATTTGAATATCTATTTGGTGAATAGCACAGGTGATCAAACCCAAAGCGAAATTCGGCAAGAAGGCATGCTCGTTTGATTGAAATCATCTGAGCATAAGATAATCCATTACCAACAAATTACGCCTAGTTATAAATAGATCACTTTGCCTGATTATTCCCCTATTGAATTACAGGTATCATTACACGGTTCATGTTAAACATTGTGATTAAGTCTTGGCCCTTAAGGGAGTCTCTCCTTTTTTCCCTGCTGTTCTTTATAATTTCACCACGGGATGCTAATGCTGCTAACCTTCTTCCGCTAACATGAAATCTAAGTCGGAAGCTGCTGAAATCACCCAGGTGCATGGGATTTCCATCAGGCGTATAATTAGGGGGGCGTGTTCCTGGTGTCATGCTGCCCGGCACCCCCCCC
>JAODJW010000007.1:18703504-18736981 GCA_026777045.1 Hyperopisus bebe | reverse complement strand
GGGAGCTTCGTGCCCTGGATGTGCATCCCACAAATCTCCATCAACTGCAAGATGCTGTCCTATCAATATGGGCCAACATTTCTAAAGAATGCTTTCAGCACCTTGTTGAATCAATGCCACGTAGAATAAAGGTAGTTCTGAAGGCGAAAGGGGGTCAAACACCGTATTAGTATGGTGTTCCTAATAATCCTTTAGGTGAGTACAGTTGTGAGAATGAGGTGTGGGACATTTTGTGGAGGGGGGGCGAGATATTCAAGGGCCCAGTGGGGACGTATCTATTCTTCCAAGCACAGGATTTGAATTGGTGACCTGAGAGGCCTGACCCTCTGAACTACACATCACCCGCAGTTATTTTTAATAATTATAATAATAATAATAATAATAATAATAACACAGGTATCTGGGCACTGATGCGAGAAGAGACATTAAACACCATGACATACATAGACTGTGTCCTGCTGACCACCTGGTTTGAAGATGAAAGAGTATTTCCTCAGTCCCCTTGTCAGCATATTCCAGAATGTGGCCCCATTTTGAAGTTATTAATAATACAGCTTTTTAAAAATACACATCAGTCTCATGCCACAACGAGAACTGAAATACATCATTTTTACTTATTTTCTTCATGCATTAACAGTGCTGCCACCATTCAGATTCAGCTGGGACTATTTGTTTTAATCATTCCCTAAATGGAGTTTGAAAGTCCCTAATGTGGTCATTACCAGGGGTTATCTGTGCGAGACCGAATCGGCGTACGCTTAGCCAACCGCCGCTCGACATAACATAAACAATCGTGGTGAAGCCAGGATCAACCTGGACAGCGGGGGCCGGTGAAAAAAGTGATCTTAGCACCTTATCAAATAAATTACACCTCTGCCGCATTCATCACCCAGTCACAAAGTGATTGTGTGACACATTGGCCAGAGGTTGCTAATTAAAGTGACCTGTATTGTGAACAACATAATTAAACCGCTCACCTATTAATTATCTTCAGTCGGTATATGATCATTCAGTGCAACACAGACTCAGATTAAATATAGAGTGGAAAATAGCATGTAGGGTGATGCAATCTATCGTTAAAGTTTTACGGCACATAGGTATGCATATAGGACATGTATATGTTGGAATATAAATATAAATGATATATTTTTCTGTTCTTCATAACCCCATAGCTGTACGATCTGCCACTTCACCTGTGTCTCCTAGCCACCAAGAATCTTCTGCTCCCACTTTAACCTTCACCGGGCTGGGATGCATGTCTGGAGTGGTTACTATGGGAACTCTCAGCCTCTCCACAAGTGCCCATTTAACATATAAAAAAAGGAGGAGAGCGCATTAACGCACAGGCTGATGAAACCCCCGGTTTTAAAATCAGGACTTCGTTAGCAGGGTCGGACTTTCCGAGGACCTGAGTTGGTGTCAGGAGGAAGCACAAGAGGCCAGGGGTGTCATTCGAGGAGTTTAATCAGCGCCGGGAAGGAGACGCGATGCAGGGGCGAGATGCCCTCGCGATAATAGACATCCTTTTAGAAAAAAAAGCTACTGCAAGTATGCCGAAAAAGTCATTAAGGTGATGATTTGGCTCATCGTTGGGATTGGCTCGATTTTTGTGCAGTGCTGCGGCTAATCATAGTTACTCATGCATATTCACTAAGACATCAGGTAAATGACTACATATCATTATTCCTCCAACAGGATTGAAGGGGGGGGGGGGGCAAGAGGGGGGGGGAGGAGATCTAAAAAAGCCAAGGCTGGGGTAGACCTCCGAGCGAGGACGCAAATGAACAAGGTCATAGGCTAAGAACATCAAAGCAGCCCTTTCTGCAGGCCTCTGCAGGCCTGCTAACAGAAAGCCCAGTAAGGAAGGGTTCACCTCTCCTGTGCCATGCCTTCCTCATGCTAAGACCGTAGAAGCTAGTGGGGAAATAGTGGATATAATTATGATTTCATTCTGTGAACAGCAAAAGCACTGACTAGCAGACAAAATCGTAAACAGTGCGCAAATATGATATCGAATGGGTTTTGCGTGAATCAAAGGTGATTTTGTAAGAGACAACTTTGTGGCCTACAGAAGCAGGGCGTTAACACTATTCTGACCTGCAGGTGGCACAGTAGTTAAGGACAGAGGTCCTCAGAAGCATTTAAAGACCCTGGCTGTCACACCCATAAGCAACTTTAAGGTACCTGAACTAAGTCTTCAGGATAAATACTTAGTGTGTTTAAATAAGGTATAAGTGTAATCTCATTAAAAAAACATCAACTGGGCAGGCAATAATACAGATGATGTATGTATCCCAGTTTAGCATCATCAATTCCCAAAACTGGTTAATAAACTAAAAGATAATGACAGGTTTTGAAAAACTATAATAATAGGCTGAAGCAAAACAGACTTAACTTTGGATGTAGCAACATGGATGTCCTTGTGCAATCCAAGGAGTAGTGATTTTAGGAATCGTAAGAATTCGTATGGCGTACCACATATGAGATTCTTTTTCATCAATTTGTCCCTGATTGCATAAACCATCTGTATTAATCTGTGCAATTTTATTATACTGTATATGTTATGAAGCAGAAATATTAATTTCATCATAAAAATTACACTCAAAACCTGTTCATTATTTGCTTTACTAGACACGTTTACAAGACTGACTTTTATATTGAGCAGTTAATTATTTAAAGAACTCAATATTTTATGAAACAATCCAGGACATAAAAAAACAGGCATATTTTCACAGCCAGCTAATCTCATTTAATAAATTTAAAACTATGAGTGCTGTATCAGATTCACATTCATTCATTCATTTCACATTGAGGTGAAAATGCCACAAAGTTCCATTTTATTTATTTATCCAGAGTCCTGCTGCATCATTATTATTATTATTATTATTATTGTTATTATTGTTATTATTATTATTATTATTATTATTATTATTATTATTATTATTATTATTATTATATACAGTATATGCATATATGGCAAATAAAACTTGAAACATGGTTTCCCTTTCCACTTTTCAATAGAGCTCCAATACACAGAAGGTTACGCCACTGAGGAATGAGCAGAGGCACTTCTGGTCTTTCCTCAGTGATGTATGAAGGATAAGGGTGGATAGGCAGTGCAATCGAGATGAATGGGGCCAGGTGAGAGCCACCGGTGATCGATGGCACCTTAACGCCACTGAACGCAGATGACGAACACTGTGGCACTCCCGCTATCCAATCATCTTCATCATCACTTACTGCAACGGCATGACCATGTAGGGCGAGCAACGGATGAACCGGTGGAATCTCGCACCATCAATAAGATGAGGGATAAGACCAATTAAGTTACCTTAAGTAATATCTTTACCATGAAGGATTCCCAAGTTTGCTGTAAATTCATAAATTGAGCCTGGGTAGTATTGCTGTAAACATTGCAATTGCCCAATGATTTCATGGAGGAGACAAAGGAATGCAACAGTTAAAATCACAAAATGTAGCAATGCTAATCCTGAGCACCATGCTACATGAATATGTTCTGAGCATGTTTAAATGTTCCTGTGGAAATTCAACCTCAATTCTTATCTGAATACGTCAAAAGCATCCTGTTTCATATGGACTCAATTCCCCACATTAGGCAATGATAGCCAAAGGACAATTGCCCAAAATAATATTTGTTAAAAGGAAAAAGAAATCCTAGTGGAGGAGTCTAGCTGTATATCTCGGCAAGACTATCACCCACATTGTGGATCCATTGTCATTTACCCATGAGAGAGATGAGCCTTTAACTTTCTGAATCAGTGACACCGTGATGCTGTTCATTTTTCAATGCGTGCCTGTGATGTCATACTGTAAACTGCGCATGTAAGAAGTCAGGAGCTTAATGTCAAAGACAGAGATCCGTTAAGCCAAAATATGACTTCTCACCCCATTGTGACAAGTCTTCAATATCTGCCTCACCACTAGAAGAATTCAGTAACAGTTGACCCAGTCAATTAGATATCGGATCCTTTCCTTCATCAATGCCTACACTGATTAAGAAGTACTTCCATTGACATCTCAGGTTTGTGTTGATTGGTGAAGAGTGAAGAGGTGGTGATGTTACCCAGGACTGTGTCCCCTGTCACGGCGGGTCATGTCACAGCTCAATTCCCACCGCAGCTGGTGGTCCAGACACGACTCACACTTGCTCAAGCTTGTGCATTAATCGCTGCAGGGGGTGCATCGCAAACATAGCCAAAGAAGAAGCAGTGCCAAGGGACTGTGCAGTACCTGAAGACCGCTAAATTGTTAATAGAACACTTGAAGCCTTGACACGGTCATAAAAATACCAGATAGCCTGGAAACTTTGTTTGAATTTATGCCAGTTGGAAAAGGGGCATAACTCACCATAATGTTTGCATGGTAATAAAGGCACAGTCACTCACAGCGTGTGCGCGGTTCCGGCCCTTCTGGCTTCTGTGTGTTTAACTCCCAGTCATTTTTCCGGATCCTTCTAATCCACCCTCCCTGTTTTGCCAGGAGGAATGGCTTCCCCTTGAGGGCTACTCTCCTGCTAGTTTTTCCCCTCAGAGAGCAGTCATTTATTATTGCTACTTATTATTTTAGTGACTTTGCAGGATCTTTTATCCAAAGTGACCTCCACTGAATTTTAATCCATTATCCCCGGCGTTATTAATTTTAGTAAGCTGACGTCTTCAGACCCAGGGGTCTTCATTGCCTAAGCGTAAAAATGGATCTAAAATTCACAGCCGGAATATCCTTTGGATCTGTGTCCATTAATGGATACCATCGTCAATCCCTGATTACATACATATTTATGTATATATAATATATACTTATATATACACCTACTTGTTTAGCAGACATTGTTATCCAAAGTGACATACAATTGAGAAGGCAGGGTCAGTCGGTCCCAGGAGCAATTGAAGTTAAGGGTTTTGCTCAAGAGTAATAAGATCACTCTTCTGAACACAGGATTTGAACCAGCAACCTTATGAAAATAGCATCCGAACACTCGGATGCCAAGCAGTGAAATAGGTCTGTACATGAGGTGGATGTCTCATGCCATAAACATCTAACAAACAAGGTTTGTGGGGTATTTTTTAATGGAGATATAGTCTCTTCTGAAACATGCAGCTACATTTTCACAAGCGTGAATCAGAGACCGATGTCAGCTGTGTTAATGGACACAGGATATTTCTCCATGGGATTTTTGCTGTTATGGACACAAAAGTGCAGATTCACACATGCAGAGGCCTTGGTGTCCAAGGAATCATCACCAGGGCTGCTGTAAAGTCAAACACTGTGTTTCGCTAATGCTGACATTCTTTGTTGATGATGCATCTGCTAACATTTACAGCACCGGTTTGCTGGTTTGGCATGAATGAGATGACCAAATGTATGTGTCTACTTAAATGGGAAAGGTGTACAATTTCATTAACACTATTGAGCAGAGGATTTTATTCAAAGCAACATGAGTTTTTTAGAGGAAGCAGGGTCAGACAATCCCTGGAGCAGTTGGGGGTTAAGGGCCTTGCTCAGGGGTGCAATGGTGACATCACTGTGCCAACCCGGGGAGTTGAACCAATGACCTTCCGTTCACAGATGCCGCATCCCAGTCCACTGAGGCAGACACTTGCCCAAAAGACCGGGCTGCACTGAATGTGAAGAGAATTATCTGGGACCTAATTCTTCAGCTGTCCTGTCTGCTTTGGTCCAAGCTGATTCCATGATCTTGGTGATACCTGTTCAATGCAGTGACTGGTTCACACACATACTTGACCAGTAAAGTAGAGCACAAAAAACCCTTTACTGAAACTACATTAATGTTTGCAACGGAATACCGCCCTCATTCTGATAAACTTTATTAATTACTTTGTTAATATTTTGGGGACACACAGAGCAGACAACATTTCTACAAGTGTTCAAGTACATACTTGTTGAGATCATTTTATCATGAGATGGTGGTATTTCCTATTACCTTTTAGTAATTATGGATGCAGTAATTTTTTAATGTTCATAATTGGAGAAACCAAAAGGTATAAACATGCTACAACCACAAGATCTTTATGTCCAAGGGACTTAATGGCAAAACCATAAATGCTTCCCAAGCTACCTTGATCTGTTCCTCAGAACTACCCTTCAGTGTTCACTGCCCTGTATATATTTATTGGCCAGATGTACTGAGTGTTCCCGTCTGTGCAAAGCATGCAGACCTTGTTTGCAGACTCTCCTGCAAGTGCATTTTAAATTAGTGCAACAAAAGCCGTTAGTCATCCATCAGGCAGGTTGTAGGCATTCGGGGTCATGCTGATCTTCTGGATTTATGCAGTTCACATATGTTTTTTGTTGCGTTCTTTCTTCTTTATTTTAGAAATAGTAACCGACAGTGTTGAAGTGGGTCTGTGCTGGCCTTTTCCCCCAGGGACTTAACCCTGTCACAGAGTCTACTATGCTCAGGAAGCGGTTAATCACGTCAATGAGAGTATTTACAGGGTCTACTGGGTAAATTATAAAGAATACATTTTGTGGTATCGTTGAAATGTGAGTTTTGTTTATGATCATGGTAGCAATGTTCGTGACACATGAGGCATTGAGTCATGTTGCATTTGGGACTATGTGGGGGACATTTTTCCAAGATAGTCGACATCATTTGCTTCTCATGGGGGTGGTCATAATGTTTTGGTTCATCCGTGTATCTACTTCCTGAATAACAAATGTTATGCAGGTAATACAAAATGAAAGCTTGTGACTGTCCAGCTGCGTTTGAAGAAATGTACCAAATAATAAAGAAAATGTACATTTACAGCATGGAAGATCAAATAGTGCTGTCAACGAGTAGCTATTTACTTTGCATTTGTTTCAGGCGAAAAGCATGGGATTGGAATGAAGTCTCCAGGGAAACATGTGGATAACAGGATGAGTTCACGGAGATTTCCCTCAGTGACCTCTTTCATTATCTAAATGGGTGAGATGAGATTCATTACGGAGCAATCGTGACTTTCACAGGGAATATTTCAAAGTCAATAAACAGATCCCGCCCGACCCGTACAATGCAACTGCAGAGGACGGTCTTCTTCATAAACGGCCAAACGGTAATAAACCTCTTGGACCTTTCCAATTTGTCATTTTCGGTCGGCTTGGAATTTCAAATTTATAATTCTTCCCAGGACTGTTTTTTTCCCTTCTGGTTTTACAAGCATACTCCATACATTTATGATTTGTCCGAAGAAGGAAAAAAGCACATCGCTATAAATTATTAATGAAAAAAATAGCATCCACCTTGACTCTTGAACATGACGGGAGGTATGTTTAATTAGCTAAAAGGAAAGGGCAGATTTCGGAAACATTCTGGTTGACCCCTGCACACCGCGCTCAGCAGAACAGTGGTTGAAGCTGTGTTACCAGCCGACATCCATCCTTGGTGACTCTGACGGAGTTAAATTGTCACAAACACTTCAAAACGTGGCCCGCGCACACGCAGCTAGAGCTCTGCTCTGCACGGTATTTCCTATCACGTCCTTTCCCACAAGCCTCTCTGGGCCACTGAGTGATTGCTGCCATGGCAACGAGAGTGACAGGAGTTAATTGAAAGAGAATTCTGAGAGCCGTAATCCTTTGGTTTGTAACGGGGCCACGCGTTTTATCAGTGTGGGACTAGTCAAAGCATCCTAATTAGAAAAGCAGCAGTAAAACAATTAAACAATCCGATGGATTAATATAATCGCTTGTCAGTGGCGGCAGGTTTTGTCCAGGGTCCTTGTTACACCCTGTAAGAAGGATCACCCTTTACGAGAACCTATTTCATAATCTATGGGAAACCCATTATGTTAGCGTTCCTCATCTCCATTTAATTAAATACTGTCGAAAATGCAAAACAATATATACTTTGCTGAATGTCCCTAACATAAAATATTAGCAAACGGATTACTGGAGAAAGAATTAACAAGTAAATTGCACCTTGAAACATTCTGGAATCTGAAATCTGAGTGCAATGTGAGCATAAAAGAACGTGCCTATAGCTCACACCCATTCAAAGGCAAATAAATCTTTATCATTTATTTTCAAAGATGCCTGTTACATGAAAAATGTCTGACAATTTGTGGCTGGGAACAGCAAAGGAACTGATCCATAAATAAGACGGCAATTTACCAACAAAGAGCACAAGCATAATTTGTCTGTCCCCAAGCAACATTTGTACAACTAATCCATCGATCCATTATGTCATCAAATAGATGGGGTGCAATAGCAATTTAGGTATTTGTTTTAACATACTCTATTACTGATCTACGCATTAGTCTTAGCTAAGGAGCAATACGGAGAACCTGGAGCGTCACATAGGCTTATGGGTTTAATTCCCTCTTAAGTGCCACTTATGTCTGCATGTTCTCTCCATGTTTGTATGGGGTTCCTGGTTCTGTATCATCCTGCACTCCAACGGCATGTGGATTAGGAGCATTTGTGTCTCTGCATTGCCCTTGCGTGTGTGTGTGTGCCCTGTGAAGGACTGGCGTACCATCCTGACTGTCTGTGACGCCATTTCCTCGCGTTTTCCTTGCAATTTCTGAGGCCTTCTCCATCTCAGCATTGCATAAATGGTTATCGGCAAGATATCGGTGTGTCACATGTATTGTGAGAGTTGAACACTGGTTTACAAACCATATGTCTCTCTAACACTTGTTTGATGGGTTGCGTGGAAACTGAATACGGAAAACAGAATAATTCTATACTTAAAATATAATATACATATACAAGTGTGAAGTGGCGGAGACATCATTGGTGACATAGCACATCAAATTACTCCTGCCATTGTTCTCCACAATGCGTCGTGTAACACGATCATTTGAAAGCCCAAACAAAGCCGTTTAAGTTCAAATGGGTTATTATTTTTCATAATGGAACAGCAACAATGCACCTAGCCACAACTGTACAGTTTCCACATTTAAACAAACATTAAGCGTATATATTTATAAAGCATATATGAAATATGCAATTCCTTTCCAGTAATTATACAGCATATAATTACCATGGAGAAAATCCAGCAAGATGACCTAAAGAACACCAGTATTATCATAAAGACATTCTTTTGTTTTACAAACTTAACTAGATCTTATGCAATATACAATTCCATTTTGTCTATAGCCAAGTTTTGTCACCGATGAGCAGTATGGTTAGGATCCTGCCTTAGACTGCCACCCGACCCCCACGCCCTACACTGCACCAACCCCCACGCCCTACCCAGCACCCGACCCCCACGCCCTACACTGCCACCCGACCCCCACGCCCTACCCAGCACCCGACCCCCATGCCTTCCCCTGCAGGGTGGGCTCATGTAACCGGCTACCCCCCCGGCCTCCAGGCGCCCGTCCTCAAGCTCCAGGACAGGCCCAGAGTCTCCCCAGATTGCAATGGATAAATGACGTAATTATATGTATTACATTTTTTAATGGCACTTAGGACTGCGATAGATAATAAAGACATTTTGATTAAACACATAGCACACTCTAACTTTGTTGACTATTATTGAATTTATTGATGTTTTGTGGGGACAAGAACTCAACATGACTTACAACTTGGTGGCTTTACCTTTAGCAGTGACTTTAAATGAACATTTTCTCTCCATGTTGATCAATACCCTAACTCACCATAGAGGTCCTCTCTTCATGCAACCTTACTTGGGTACAATCAATGCTCAGCAGTGCCTAGATGCAAAATTTGCTTCAGCCATTCTGTTGAAGATGGACTCATGTTTAGGATCATTGCCATGGCACACATTTAGTTTAATAGCCATCTGCTTTCTGCAAGCTTTGCAGTTGCCAACCAGAAGCCATTGTACTCCTGAGGAAGGAGGAAGAACATACAGAGGATTGTGAAGTCTACCGAGAAAATCATATGAACTGACCCACCTTCTATTGTTGTTTGATTGGTTGTTTTTAGTTGTTCACACCTGCCCTTTGTTAGTCCTCAGTATCTGTGTTTTTAAGTACCTGCCTTTGTCCATTTCCCCAGTCAGACATTGTGATTTTCATCTGTGAGAAGTTACTCTGTGTTAGAATGTGTTCCAGTTACTGTGTGTTGCTGTCATTTGTTTTTCCTAGTTCTTCTACCTCTGTTGCTCTTCTCCCCTCGTTACCTTTTTGATATTTTTGTAGTTAGTTTGTTTCCCTCATTAGCTTTTCACCCCATATTGTCCTTTTGTTCTGTAGTTTACCCAGTGTGTTCAGTTTCCCCAGTAAATCCCTCTGTTGTCTTGAAGCCGCAAAGTTGATTGTCACCTTCTTTTCCCGCCTGCATCTTGCCCCAAGTCTCTAACACAGGAGGTTTTGCAGCATCAGAACATTGATTACCAGCTTTTTTTCTCCAAGCCATTCAAACAGTCATATCCATGGCACATTCACTCTATTTGTATTGTTCAGCACTATCTGAATATTCACTATTGTCTCGTTCAGTCTTTTTGTAGCTGACTTGTCTGAATATGCAATCAAATGCACCTGTTGCACTTGGCCAATGAAGATCCTAAATCTTGAACCAATAAAAACCTTCTGGAAATCGCTCTATCATTACCTTTGTCCTTCATGGTTAGAACGAGGTTTGTCTGTTGCCAAATATAACATTTCTCATCGATGCCAAAAATGTCAACTCTCATTATCGTCTGTCCGTAGAATATTCTGCTAATAATCTACTTTATCACCAACGAGGCCTTCGGATAATTTGATGCTGCTCTACTTTGTGACTCTCTTGACTACTGAAATCCTTAAAGCTATTTTTCCCTGGGTAGCAGTAGTGAACAAATAGGAAAAAAATCAACAGCATCACCCCAACTGTGCAGTGATGGAGGCCATAGTCTTTACAATCAGTTTCGAATCCTTTTATGGCATCATAAGTATTGCTATTGTTATGTTGGCGATAGAGTACTTTTACATGCTGGTGCCTCGTTATACAGGTTGCTCTGTGAATCACCTTTCTCTCTTTCAGAAATGTCTTATGTTTTCTTTTGTTCTTCTTGTCTATCAATGAAACCAGGTTCAGAGTGTTTTTTGCTGGTACATGCTGCAATGAAATCCTTCCACCCGCCCACTTGTTTCTCCGCCATTTGTTTCGAATTCGATTTTCTCTGGTTCTCCATCGTATTTCCTGACAAATTCAGAGTGCTCTCTCAGGACCAGTGTCTGCCTTTGCACTCCATTATTTTCTTACTTTTTGTTTGGCATGAGCTTGGAGCATTATAGAGAGTAATTATTCTCATTTTAACGTCATGTATAACAAAATGCTAATGAATGCTAACCATGCATTTATGTGGATAACTACGTGCCACAGTTTCCACTAATGCCACTACTGTCACATGCAAAAAGATGTTACTAAATCTTAATTTACAGTGTAAAACATTTTAAGCACAAAGATTTGCATGTTGGCCTTCAGCTGAATTGCCCTTAGACTGCTTAGCTAATATTTGTATTGCAAACTATTTAAATGAGTGCCTCACTAGAGATTTTCGATTTTTGTGATAGACCGGGCTTTAATCACTTTCTGTATCTTTACATGGCTGATTAATAACTTCCTGTATCTTTACATGAGTGATTAATTGGCATAAAATCACAGTTAGCAAGCATCTTTGCAGGACTTGGGCTGGACAGCGAATCATTTGCCTCCCAGCTGATGTTCCAGAGTGCAGGTTGCCAGATGGAAACATTTGCATGCAAAACCAATTTAGGATGTGGATGGTGTGTGTGGGGGGGTGAATAATATTGTTCCTTCTTTTAACTGTTTGACAGATCAGTAAACAAAGAGGGTCATTTGCAAATTGCGAATGGCTTCTGGTGCATCTCCCTAAGTGACATTGTGTTTATTTTCTTCAGATTCAAATGATCTTGCGCTCACTTTTGGAAATTCTCAGCTCTGACACGCGCGTGAACTTTTCTGCCATCTCTTGGTTGTTCCAGCACCAGCGTAAACCATTAAGATCCATTACAGTTTAATGAACTGGTTCCTCTCCACTCGCACTGGTTCTGTGATTGGATGCCGCTGGTCGAGCCTCAACTGCCAGGTGTATAATGGGGGTGGTGGTGTGAGGAGCAGAAGTATTTTGGAGGATGACATTGCTGCCAAAATGTACAAGAAAAGGTTAATTAGCTCCCAGTGCTGGAAACTTCAGGCTTCGCCATGAAAGGATAATTGTGTTTATTGTCAGGAAGTGTTACATATGCGGGTAAGTGCTTGGGTTTGAAACTATCAGAATTCCACACCTGCTCCCTGCTCAATAAGCAGATAAAACCAGAAGCTTAACGTTTTAATTCCTTGCAAATGCTTTCCACTCAGAATGGAATAATTCAGAGTTGGGGAGTCTTTTTATATTTTTTTTGTTGTTCCTTTTTACAGACTCCAAAAAGACAAGCGAAGGAAGAGGCTCCTTAGGCTATTATCAGCTAAATACGCATCATCAGTTATAACGAAATCAAAACATATGGCATCATACAGAAAGGCATGGCATTAAATGGGGAGGTGTCTCTTTGGTGGAGGGAGGAAGAGGTGCCGATTAATTGTCACTGCCTTTCATTTCCATGATGGACATACGTTGGTATTTTTTTTCCTTCTGTCCCTAATAACTTGGCAAAGTCCCCCCCCCAGTGATCGTTGATCGTAAGATTCTACAGCCCCAGCTTTTCTCTGTGGTTTTCACTCTACCCTGAAAGGGCAGCATTTTTTTACTCTGTAATGTGTCCTGTCATTGCTGCTCTTACCGGTTTCCCTTTCCCTCGCAAGTGACACACTTTCCCCTAAATAGAGATCCCTTACCCTGTTCGGCTTTCCTCCTGATGTACAGGAAAGCCCAGGAGACATCGAGCACATCCGCATTTATTCATTTACCCCTTTTCCCACCAGTGGTCTGTGAGTTTTTTTAAAGATATACATTGATTCATTTTGGCATACATCTATAGAAAACTAGCACCTGGCCACTGACCTGGGATCAGCTGAACCAGTATGAGTTAACCTAATGGGGGGATTTTTTTGCTGATCCCAGATCAATATAATATAAGGCCTGATATCACATCTGAATGAGCGACATTGTTCTACCTTTTACCTTCAGCACCACTGAGGTCAATTTAACTAGTGAAGTATACGCTAAACATTCTTTAAGTTTTGTGTTTTTCCTCCCAAAAGGCAGCATTCAAACAGAGGCTGTATTCAGCTACAGCTGAGAGCAGATGCAAGGTCAAAACAAGGCCTACAGTCAACCAAACAACCAAAGAATCAGAAGTAGAAAAAATAAGTTCCTTCTCATTCCAGAGGCAACAGCCATCTGATTGAGACTTTATGTGTTGTTACCCCGGAGAATATCTTTACAGTATTACAAAGGACACGCTCCAGGGTTAATGGATTGCTGTATCGATCCATCGCATTTCGACTGTCCTTCAGCTTTCCTGCTGGGGGGGTGCTTCATACTTCTGCAGGTTCAAATCCCCGGAGGAGAACTAATCTTATACCCTCGAGAAAGGTACTCGACTTAAACCGCTTCAGCAAATAGCTAGCTGTCTTAATGGGCCAGAGCGTAACATGCAATATGTAAGTTGGATAAAACATTTGCCGAGCATGTAAATTATAATCTTGTTGATACTGGCCCTGGGAGCAGGAGCTGAATCCCATTGAACAGTGAAACAATACAGCCTGCGGTGTATCATACAAGCGAAGGAACAACTTTAGGTCACATGACTTTTTTTCTTAATTATTTAAGAAAGTGTTTTGTCCTTGACTCCTTCATATAACAAACAAACAAGATTGCTTGTCGTTCTTTTATAGTCAGAATCCATTTACATGGTGCACCAGTTTTACTTTCTGTAATTGTGTAATGGCATGATTAACAATGGCAATAATTATCCTCTTGCACGCTAAAGATTATGAGTCAAGTTTTAAAACCCAAGAAAAGTTCAATTTATTCTCAGCTTAATGCCTAATATATCCCGTAACACAACTGGATGATTGAACTTTCATCATCCATCCCTTTTGTACTTATAATTAATTACTGTTTGGTTTGTTTTTAGTGAACTCCAGCTAATGACGTGTGCTGTGCATTGTACCGTCACATTCTGTATAAATTACAGGATGCATCCTTATTTCCCCGCTTCCTATGACGGACGCAGCAGTTAAGTTCGTTCGTCTCGGGGTGAACTGAAAATGCGATAAGACTGAAGCTGACAGGTGGGAAAATGGGCCCCCTTCCAATATCGCACCCTCTTTCAAAGGCGCGACTTCTGGCCTCGTGCCCCCGCCTCAGTGGCCGCCAAGCCCCCCTCTCCCACACGGCCTCCCCCAGCCTCGAGCACGGCTCCAGTGGCCAGGAGCTCACCCACCTGCAGATCCCAGGAACCACCTGCCGACTGTGTCACCTGGAGAGCTTTTAAACTTTAAAGTCGGCCTGCTGTGCTGCCCTTGGCTGCCTCGTTCTTTCACCTGTGGAGAGGAACTAAAAAACAAAAATCTTAAGAGGTGGTATACCACCTCATAGGAAGGGGCAATTCTAGGACGTTTTTAGATTGGGAGTGGGGGGGGGCAGAAAAGCGGCTATAATTTATACACAGAGAACAAACTTATCATGAGCCAATGCTATGGTTTGAATTGTTGAGTGACAGGGGAGGGCGTACTCTGAGGGCCAATCAGCTTTTATCTGGGCCCAGTGCCCCTGTGTACACCCCTACTGTTTGGTGACCAATTATGGAGTGGAAAAAGTAGGGCTACATATGTAGCAGAACTCCTTGAACCCACTGCGATGATGATGATGATGTCACCCTCTTGGAGCTGGAAAAAGGGAATGGATTTTAACTAAAGACTTGAACCACATTTAGCACACCATTTGAGTGTGTGTGGGTGTTTCCGAAGCTGTAGGAAGTCCATTTCACCACATCGAAATGGATGATTATTCTGCTGATTCATAAAACCAGGTCAACGTACATCGAATAGCCTCGGGTCATTCAACAATCTCCATGTAGCTGAGATATAAAAGGAGCATTAGCTTAGATTCAGCCAGGGCCCTCGTCCACATCAGCACCTACGATCTGTGAGAGATACAGTAAATTTTTGTGACAGCTGATTGGTTTCCTGAGGAAAACAGCACAGAAAGGAGCCACAGCGCCCCCTAGAAGCATTTACTTCCAACTGAATCATTAATCTAGGAACGCAAACAAGAGACATTCCATCGACTCGGTAATTCTGCCCTCAAATAGTGCTCGTTAAGTTATAAAATGAATGACAACTGGCTAATACAAACAGCACTTTGCTCTTTTTAAAACCCAAGAAACTTGCTCAAATGCACAGTAATTTGGTAACATTTCAGCGTCTCCTCCAGTTGATGGCCGTAGTGTGGTAGCCTGCTAATGGAACCCGTCTCGTGCAGAACTTCTGATCATTAATCTTACCCACTCTTTGAATTAGTTACGTACTTTATGGTGCTTTTGCTGCAGTGATTTCACCGAAGGCTGGGCCAAATGCAAATTCTGGGCTGGGGGTGGAGAGGGAGGGGTCTGGCAAGACTGTACTTAATGATGGGACAACCAAGCCTTTTAGATCCATGGTGAGTGAAATTATCGTACGCTATACAATAAATTCAAAGTCACATTTCTCTCACCACTAAAAGTACCTTGTACCGATAGCAACCATGTTAGCTAAAGTGTGAAATAAAGTAAGTTCTCGTCCAGAAGAACTTGTTAACCACCTGAAACCTCCAAAAACTCATGGTCACATGACAAAAAAAACTCGAGCTTCCAGAGTGACACTATCTTCCTCTAGGCAGAAACCAATTTCTCCTGGAAGTCAGCGAATTCAGGGGCAATTTGATGAAGAGGAGATTTGCGATGCCGCGCGCAGAAAATCATTTTCGTCGTTCTAATTTCAGGTCTGACATTTCAAAGATTAAATGCTGTTATTTTGCCATGTGACTTTCATCTCTTTTTTTATCTGCTATTTATGACAATCTAATGGGAGGCAATGAGCAAGTGCTTACCCCAAAATCACTTTCTGAAGTATCCATTCATTTGCCTTCTGATGGGTGACCCTGGCCTCTTCCCGTTCCTGAAGTGTGCCACATGGAGAATCAGCCAAACTGGGAAGACTGTAAACACCTCAGCCGCAGCCCGACGACCATAAAAACACCCCCCCCCCCCCCCCCCACTTAGTTTACTAAGTCTTTTCTATTTCTGTTAACTTTCTATGCTACTACACAGCACTCGTCAGCCCATTTGGCGGCATAGGCGACTGCTTAGGGTTCCATCATCTGACTGGGTGCTGACCTACTAGCTCGATTTCACCTTTGCCGGGGGGAGGGGGGGTGTTGCAGCTTACCTAGGGCTCCACGTGGGCTTTGGCACTGCCGCTATATTATTTACTACCATCCATGACATATTCTGCCGGTATGTATAAAGCATCTAAAGCTCTTGGTCTTCTACACACTTCTGTATACTGGCGACACAGAAGGTATTACAATAAAATCCACTTCACTTGACTTGAATATTAAAGAAGCCAGGAGAGTCAAGGTCAAGGTGCTGGAAGTACTAAACAGAAAGCTGGCTGTTCCACAATAGCAATCAAGACGTGTGTGACTAATTGCAATCACAAGCCTGTGACCTGTGTCTAGGTGAAAAATAAATTTCATTTAGACAGCCGCGTGCCTGATGAATACATGTGTCAGATATCAGACCCTTAACTAATTGGACATTCCAGGTTTATTTTGTTAATTTATTCCAAAATGAAGCCTCCTTTGCAAAGGACACTGATATGTTTGTCAGCCTGTTTAGTGCATTCGTGTTCCTGCTGCCTCTATATTCTCACTTTGCACAAATTCACGACCGTGGTGTTAAGGTTCCTCTAATAAAGGCATCCATTGCTATCTGGCCTTGCCAGCCATGCTCCTGAGCGAATACAGGTATTATGACCGGTTCAAACGTGCTACCTGCATCACCGCCATATTTATCTCTGAGGTCCAGTGACAGAAGGTGCGTTTGAAAGTGGGGGTCAAAGGTGGGAGGGCTCACCAACCCCAGGTGCACGCTCTGCTGGAGGAACCTTTCAAATCGGATTTAGTATCTTCTGCAACATTTTCCCCAGCTTCTCTAACCTTGTTGTGTTTAATGTGTTGGAATCTTAGCAACGGTTTTGAGAATAATAACCAAAGACTCAAGCCCAGCAATTTCCTAGATTAACTAGGGGATAATTCATGCATAAAGTCAAATTATCCATACACCCGATTTTATGTTCTGTATACAAGTCTCTGGATCATGGAATTTATTAAGTAATAATAATGCTAATATAAAATCAAGAAAGTAGATTTAAAAACTGCTTATGTGCGTTGCATTTTTGTAATGTCTTAGTCACATTGTTATACTAATGCTAATGCTGGTTCCGTAATGTATTATTCAGTAATAAAGAATAGTTAGTGTTAACCTTCCAAATCAATGAAATGTGATTTTTAGCATCATTTTCGTGTTTTTAATCCTCTTTACAAAATTATGGATCTGGACAGAAAAGCAATTGTCAAACATCATTTGTAGCATGCATTTTCAGAGAAACACTTATTTTACTTCACAGTTGCATTGGATTTCATTCAGATTTAGCTCAAGTAAAAGCAAGTTATGCATTCGGATGAGTTTAATGATACATGTTTTGCCCCGTCATTCGGTGATAGGCGGTGGTAGGCACTACCAGCACTGTGTGACGTGCAAGTGGAGCAGCGAGTGTCAAACCTCGCTGAAGAGTAGCGGACAAAAACAGTACACGGTGGGCAGTGGTTAACTCCTGTAAGAAATAATTCAGAATGACAGTTTTGGGTGGATAATATTGAACAGTATCAAATAGTAGATAGGAGCGAATGGTGTTTATTTGAATGAAATAGTTGTATAAAGCCGACAGGAGCCAATCAACAGCGTTGCAATTTATAGTCACATGATTTTTAAAGGAGTTTGTTTTTTAATTCTGCACTGCAAATACATTCCACAGAGCATCCCGTAAACAATGAACAATATATGGCTGATTTCCATGAGCATCCCTCCGTTGTGGGTTTCTGTCCGATGCCAAGTGGCAGGCGGCATGAGAGAGCGTGTCTGCCTTGGAGAGGCCCGGAGGACCCTTTCACGTTAGAGACAGCCGGATGGTCCGGAGGAGGAACGGTGACAGTTACACAGCATTCCTGTTTGTTAGCTCCGTACATTGGTGGCACTGGAGCAGATTGAGGTGGGTATCCCAGAATTCTCTATGTAAAGCGAGGGCTATCAGCCAAGGTGGTTGCAATTGCCCAAACAAGCAATATCAGGTGCAGCTGGAGAAGAAGATGCTGATTATATACATATAAATAGTAACTTACAGTTAAATGTGGGTCCTTGGGTTCAGCCTCATTCACCTGTAGCGTTAAAACTAAATTGGTTTTCTTAATAAATTGAGTTTTATTGTGGGGGCAGCCAGGAATCACAGGGACTGTGCATACACAACCTTCAGTTTAACAGCCCTAAGAGAACATTTTCGCAAAATGAATGAAGTTTGTTCAGCCCCCCTGGATTATTTCATTACAGTGTCCCCGCACTGATTTTATGATAGATATGCAGTTTATTCATGTCCGTTGTGCACCGCCTCTCACCTTCTGGGAAGAGACCTGGATGTTAAATAGACCTAGATTTTCATTTGAAGGACCAAGGTCTGTGTAAGCTGTGAAAGCTGCATCTATATGCTGAGTTCACTGGAGTTTGAGAGTGTTATCCACTATGCATGTTACTCTGGGTGACGATTGGCTCTGTTGCTGATAAATGTAAAGGGAAACTGTACAATATGCTAACATTTTGTGCAAGGAAATGAATTATTTTAAATTGGCTAACATAGAAAGCTCTGTCTGAAACATAGTGGCATAAGGTCGTATTGAATACGTATCATTGAACTGCTTGACATACATGGTGCATTGCAAAGAGGATCTATTTCACAAAACATGGGAGCCCATTCTGTTCTGTTCTGTATTGCTGTGACTTTGTAATTTCTGCACACAATTGATGTGTGTTGTTTTGTATGAATCCAAATCAAAATCATTAGACATATATTTTTAAAAAGTCAAGGTTCTTTATTTGCCTTTTGCAAATCAGTACGCAGGAATTCTTACTTGCACCATCCAGTCAGTAAGATGTAACATATAACAGGATTGGACAACACATAATAAAACAAAGGCAGCCACAAAAGCAGAATAATGAGGAGAACAACACACTGCTTGGATGTCTAAATATAACAAGGAGCTGCAGGGGTTAGTATTTATGGAAAACATATGAAATAAACATGAGAAATGGGTGCGACAGAAAATATGGCTTCATGAAATATAAGTATTTGAAGTAAATGTAAAATTATCAAAGGAATGTCTGGAATAGGAAATACTGCTCATTGTCCGTGTGCTGGTGGCGTAATGACACACCGCAGCATTGGTCTGTGTTCCCACCTGACCGGAACCTTCTATAACAAAGGGCTGGGAAGCTGGGATCCGCTGTTACTGCGATGGGCTCGTGTTCATCTTTAATGACACAGTAAATATCTGGCATTTTCAAGCTCACATCTACCGCTGCTTTCTTATTCACTGCTTAGTTTAGGAACATGATTCGTTTTGAGAGGGTCTTAAACTCCTTCTTCATAGCTGGTCTGTGATATCGAATCGCGAGGACTGAGACCGGCTCCTTGCCCCTCACTCCCTGCAGGCTTGTGTGTGTCAGACGCTCTGGTCTGGTGAGTTACGGCCAGGGCCCGGCTGAATGACGGGGCCCCCACGGAGCCCCATTATCCGGACAGAGAGGAGGTCGAGGTGCTGAGGGGAGGGATCCCATCCCAGTCCCACTGCTGGACTCCAGCCTAATGTACTACTTAAGGCTGCCATTTATCCTATTATACTCCCCTAGTGGGAGGTCTAAAGCATACTGCCTGGGGACGCAACGCCCCGAGGATCCAGGGGGGGCACCATCAAGACATCTGTAATGAGGCCGAGATGCTCCAGGCATGCTGGGATTACAAAGTGACCCATCCATGGTGCCAAAGTCAGCTCCTCCTATATTTCCAGCCGTCTCCCTACACCGAGGAACTGAAAGGGAACCTGAACCCCCTTAGTAAAACCGTGTAAGACCCAAGGACAGGCAATGCTACAGCCAGCCCTGGCATTGACGACCTCTGGGCCCACAGAGCCCTCGGAATGTGTCCGAATATGACGATCGTGGTCATTAGACTGAGATCAGGTTTTCCATCGTTGCATTTTTATGTGGTGTATCTAATCTTAAGGAGTATCTTTAGTTTAGTTTGTATTTCAACAATATAAATAAAATTAAATAATGAAACAAGGCAGCTTATCTGAGATATGTGTAGTCATAGTAGAACTGAATGCGTGACGAAAGTTTGGAAGCTCGCGTTCCGTGAAGGGAACGGTATTAAGGTCTGTAATTAAGCCCACTGTTCCCATAAATATCCCAGTAGGCTGCACAGTGTTTAAGGATGTGAACCACCATGTAGCATACAGCTTGGTAGATTGAACACCAAAAAATATTAAACGGAAAAAAATCATCACTAGCAGAGCATAACACTTATATGTAAATGAGGTGGAAAAATTGATAATATGAAGCTTTTGGTACAGTAGGTAGTCTAGGGATTAACAACATGGACTAGTAAACAAAGGATTTCTGGTTCCGGTTTCCACTTGGTAAACTAAAAACCTTGTGTGCTTATTTTATTTATAAAAATGGCATTTTTAAAAAGCACCATTTACAAGGTCGACCCGTAACCTCTCACACTCCATTTAGCAAGAACTTAATCCCCTGCAGGGTTCCTCCCAGGGTCATTAAATAAGCATGACGACTAGCGGGCTAATTGCGTGACGTGTGTGGTAACGACAGATCGGAACTCAGCAAGGCGCTAATCCCACGTGAGGCGGCATAAAAACACCACAAGAATGGCTGATACGAAGTGCTTCCGTACTTTGATTAGCTGAAATCTCCTAGCCTTTAATGAAGCGATTAGCTCACCATTGGAAACTAGTTAGTCTTGATATTTACAATACCATTAAATGTGTCGCCGGCTCATTAGTGTTCCCTGACAAGGCATTAGAATTGCTGCCACAGGAATATAAGGAGCTGCATCCATTTCAAAGCACCTTCAAGAATCTCTCTGTACGTATAACGAGACCATAGAATCTAGGGACACATTTAATGCTTCTTCAACCTTGTTTTTTTATGCGTTCTCTTATTTTCAAAAATTGCTAGCTTACATATGCTAATAAGCTACTAATCAAACAAAAGTACACGAGTCACTTAAATGAGGACAGGGGAGGCAGGGTCACTGTCTGTCACTGGAGGACGAGTCAGGTGGCAGACCCCATTTGGTTTGAGACCCACCACCCATTTCTTATTTCAGAATCTTTGGGTGTTTCTCAAACTGCATATCAGACCGTACTTGTGTTCTCATGTACCCGTTTTGCATCATCTTCCATTGCTTAAGACCAGTACCAATACTCAAAAACTGGAGTACAGAGGACAGTAAAAATCCCTGGATATTGTTTTTGCGCCACCCCAAATATCAAGGACACATCGGTTGTGTCCTCGCCAAGCATAACCAATCCAATGGGGTCATTGCCCCCCAAGTTCATTCTTGACAAGACTAGTCATGCCAAGAACACAACTATGCTCTTTGCATTCTTGGTATTGAGAAACACAAATTCTGTGAATTTGTTGTGCTTTTTTGATACTAACTCAGAACAAAGTAAGAAATGGGAAATGCATCAACATATTGATATTTTTTTCTTTATTGTCGACCATCACGAGGGCTTTTCTGCTTTTATTTTCAGGAAGTCACTTTTGTTTTGTATTTGTTTAATTCTAGTGAAGGAGGGAAATTGTAGAAAAAAAAATCTCTCTGCCATGTAGTCCATGTGTCATGTGATTTTTGTTTCTCAAGCGACTAAGCCTCCCACCGTCCACTGAAAACAATCGCCAGAGGTTCCACCCATTGTTTTTCATAGACATTGTATTTTTAATCGAAAATAAAGAAACTCTAACAAAAGGAGCAAGAGAAAATAGGAAGACGTCTTGCTTGAATGCCGTTTTGCACCTTAGGCCGCTACGAGTCCTGAATACTAATTGATGATGGGATGCAAACACCAGCAAAAAGCATAAACAGCAGCGAGGCATAACTAGTCATTGAAATTTTATTTTAAAATGAAATTCAGATTTGTATTAAAAATTCAGAGTCATCTTTCATTCTTGACCACATAGCTTTAAACCAAATGGAATGTTTTATAACTAAACCAGGAAGCCACATTATTTTATGACACTAGTGGCATTCAAATACATGCATAGTGATTAGCATTGTACATTTTACCTTTTGTAACAGGCACAAGACCCATGGAAATGCTATAGATTCATTGCTGCCTTTTCATTATTCTCTGCAAATCTGGTGGACTGGGTCAAAGCCAAGTGTTAAAGAGGGCTTATTGTTCTGTCTTGTGCATATATTGGCTTCATGTGATTTTTAAAATCCCTATAAACTCTAAATTCTCCAAGATATGTTGTTGCCAACAACTTCACTGCTCAGCGAGCATCGGTTGCCATTTCCAAGTAGGATTGCTTGTTAATTTATCGACCACGCCACCTATTATTCCAGCGACATGAACAACATAGTTATTCCTGTTGATACTGCCAAAGCAATGTAATGGAATCATCTGAGTTAATGAGAGCTGAAGTCTAGTTTCCAATAGTCCTCAGTCTCCAATATGGAGGGCCAATTCATTTCAACTGTTCTGTGTCAGATTTATCAACAATGGGGGGTCATTTAAAAATGTAAAGCAGCATGCCGTCCATAAATATATTTTAGAGAATGGGTCAATCATACTCTTAAGACATGTGTGGTGTCTTGATATGGGAAAATAAAAATAC
Organism: Hyperopisus bebe; assembly: GCA_026777045.1. Lineage (NCBI taxonomy): Eukaryota > Metazoa > Chordata > Actinopteri > Osteoglossiformes > Mormyridae > Hyperopisus > Hyperopisus bebe. The sequence continues at coordinate 18,714,083 of JAODJW010000007.1, read as the reverse complement.
ATGGCTGATGATTGGCCGGCTGAGGTTACCCTTGGACACAAGCGGAGAGGTCCTCCAGAGAATGTCGTTGGCAAAGCCTCCAGCCCCAGCTGTAGTGCAGACCCATTCCCAGAGTAGCAGTAACACATGATGGACCAGGTCAAATGGCATATTTGCAGAGCGCAGAATACGCCAGACCATTATTACAACCAAAGACGTCATCAGGTTCTGTTTGGGCGTGACGATTCTGATTTTGTGCTTGTGTATTTTGTGCTCAGTAAAGGATTTCTTGTTTTCACAAGAAGCCCGAAGGAAAAACACCTTTTGGCCATGTTTACTGGGTCTTCCTCTGTATATTACATCACTTAATCCAACTCTCATAAACTTTGATTTCCCCTGGTTCTAATTTTACTTGGTTCGCTCTGAGTCTTATTGTTTGCCATACAAAAAGTTGTCCCATCCAACAGACACCCCTGTCACAATGCAATTTGAAGGCAAGCTGTGTACCTCAGCGGGTCAGTGATTTGTACACATGTGTGGAAGGTCATGGGTTCGAATCCCCTGTCCAAGAGAATAACCATGTCACTGTTGGGCCCTTGAGTAAAGCCCTTAATCCAAATTGCTTGAGGGACACTGTCTGACCCTGCTCTCTGATCCTCACTTTGGATGTAAGTGTCTGCTAAATCACCATAATTAACACCTTTCTTCACACTAATAGCCAGCATTATCACTAGTCAGTGCTGGAGGTGTGTGTTGTTACAGATAACATAACTTAATGATAATGATAATTAAGGATGTATCAAAGATTTGCTGAGGAATACAGGCACAGTCTACCCTTGGGAGGGAGAAGGATGGGGTTCTGCAGCTGTGGGTCGGGGGCTTCATTAGCAGCTAGGTCCCATAAATGTCACGGCCCACTTTAGCTAGGACAGACTGAAAACAAAGCAGTCCCACTGCATGTCTCTATAATATAGACATTTCATGCAGAACTCTTTTATTTTCTCCATTAAAATCGAAAGAGAAGTGTTCTTAAGCAAATAAGAATGAGAGGACTTTCATACAGACAAAAGAACGGATTTCATCCAATGAACATTTTTTTAAAAACCGCTGCTGTTAGTAAAAGTGGAGGGTGTTTGTTAAGGGATGCAAGTCAGCTGATCGCTATGGAGACGGCAAAGAACAATCTTATAGGCAGAAGATAGAGGGATGCGATGATTAGCAATTAAAACCGTGCATTCTCCTCTTGACCGCTTATTACCTTCATGGAAAGCAGGAGAATCCATAAAAATGGAACTTGTCCATATTAGTTATTTAAAAAATTTGTTAGCATGTATCTCACTCTCGATTGACAGGGAGTCGAGACAATTACCTCTCTGCAGTTGGTAGGCAGTACAATATACTTACAATTCAACCCGTCTGCAGCTAAAAACGTTACATCTGATTTCTGTTAGGAGCAAATTATTCTGTGCTTATTTTTGATATTTTCTAATATTCACTATTGATATTTCTTTGTTTTAAAGGCTTTTTGTGATAAACATTCTTTTGGATGTGGCCAACTATGTAATCTAAGATTACTTCTGTATAGAGGTTTCCACTGCATCCTTGAAAGAAGGATAAGGAAGAACTGAGGCTTTCATTTAAAAAAAGAAAGAAAGACGGTGACTGAGGGTAACAGCCGCTGTAAGACAAGGGATTCCTGTCAGATACTGTGAATTGGGGTGAAGATACCTAGAGACTTGTGCAAAGCAGTTAGGTATTTCAGAGGGATAAATTCTTTGTGAAACTTGGTGCGGAAAGCAGTGCACAGGGGCAAAGAGTCTCCAGCTGAAATCAGAGACGAAACAGTGTCGAGAAGAAGTTTCAGCTGAAATTTTGCTGAAGACTGCATGTGGAAACAGGATGTCTTAGGCAGCCTTTCAGATGACATCAGAAATGTCTGTTATCTGGCTCCGCCAAAGGTAGCCACCCTTACACATTGGTGTCACCCGGTGCCCCAGTACGCCCATGGATATTGCGAGAAAAAATGTAAAAAGCTGTAAAAATGGGTTAAAAAAGAAACGCTGGACACATCACCTCTTCATCACAGGACACACACACTGTAATGGCTGATCAAAGGCAGTAATTCACCTACTGGGATTTTGTTAGCGGGCGGAATGAAATCGGAGGACCTGATGAAGATCCTTGTAAACATGGTGAGGATGTTTAAACGTCAAGCCTAAAGACATAAAGCGGGACTCAAACCCACAACCCTGCAGAGACTGCACTGCTACCTTTAACAATCAACTGCAGGTGTTTTCAAAGAAAATGATAGCAGTATCCTGTGTTCAGTTCTCTTACCCAAAATATAGTTAGCTCAAGGAGATCCACTGCTACATACAGCTGAATGAAACTGTTGGCCCATTATGAGCTCTGTTAGCGTGATTAATTTCAGCCGAAGGACTAATTTTAGGCTTAAATGATACATCAGCCACTGTCATCGCCTGTCACTGAGCATATGACAGAATGGCTGATGGAGATATATTCACCTATATGAGGGTTTATGCAGTTAAAGCAGCAGACGCAATGCATGGCGTCGATTAATTCTCATACTTTTTACAAGCTATATTAAAAAGCTAAGTTTTCATTATTCAACTTTTATTGGCACTTCACTACAATAGAACTATTTCTCATTTTACCGGACATTTTAACAGCTCACATCACAACATATCAAAATGACTTTGTTATCATCATCTAATAAATATAATTGCTTAGTTCAGCAGTTTGGGTCTGCACCTCTTGGGTAAGAAATCAATTAAATTCTATATGTGTTATTGGGATAGAATATATGGTAGATAAAATGGTCTGACAGATGAAATTAGACTTTGTTTTTTCCCCCACCCATTTATTATAATTGAATTTGCAATTAATAAATAGTTTAATTCGATTTGGGATGATTGGAATATCATTGAAATTATGCCGGTTCCTCTGTCCAGCCTGTGCCCTCGGGGTGTGTCTGTTTCCCAAGCTTTGCAAATCGATTTATTTCAGCCATTTTGAAACTCCAGATGGGTTCCTGCAAAATGAATCTGTCCCTCTCGACGATCCAGGAGAAGACAGACACTCATGTCCAGCTGATTAGCCTCTGTATGGCACACAAAAAAATGAGGGTGGGTGAGGAGATGCCAAAATAGGACAGGGGATCCAAAATTAGCCTGTTGTTCTACCTTTTGGTGTTTAACCCATCGCCTTTAAGAGACATTCAACTGTTTACAAATTAAAGTGTACAATTTTAAAATTGCAAGGCTCTTCAAATTAATGTATATACCAAGAAATCAACATTAATAAATAATTAATTAAGGAGATGCGATGCCGTACCCAGAGACATTGCTTCATATATGGTGATAAATGCTGGTTTATCCAGTCAAACATGCACACAGATCTAGCCTCACGAAATCCCATACGGAATCCAACACAAAAACACAGCTCCGCAGAGAGGAGAAGGCACGCTCCCTGTCGAATACAGATAAGAGTTTCTATGGCAACGTGCCGGGGCGATGGACTGGTGCGGGCAATCTCCACTGAGGGTCGCAGGGGCGTCAGTTCACTTGTGATGGCTCAAGGAAAACTCAGCCAGTGCACCAGGGAGTTACTTGGGTCGACATCACAGCCACGGAGAGGCTCCGTTTCCATGACGAACTCCAGGCAGCCTTCATAAAGCAAATGGATTCTCTGTATTACTCAGTCATTTGCCCCCCGAGAAGATACTGGCTGTCCAATTTCAGGTGAGGGCCGCTTTCGTTAGAATAACAAACCCCGTCCTGCACGCTAACACATTCAAATGAATTGCGGCTCCTTGCTGACTTTGGCTTTGGGCTGAGTGTGGAGAAAGGGCCGGAGCTCTGAAAAGATGAGGGGAAAATACAATAAAAAAACATTTTCCACTGGGTTCTAGCAGATCAAAAATCCTTAATCCATCAAGTAATTCCATTTAAATTGCATTAAAGAGATTATCCCGCAGATACAATGCACTCTCAAAGAAGGCTCCAGAAGAGTACTTACGCGAAGAATGAATGAAAATGTTTAGAGGAAAAATGGAGGGGAATATGGCCCGATGTGGCTCCTATAGCAGAGACGACATGCTGAGGGAAGTGTGTCTGGCCAAAGGAGGCCCTGGAGCGCAGGGTGATGCACTTTTAATTACCGCGGGAGTCATTTCAGTCCCAAATGGCCATGCAGCAGGCAGGACTCCAAGCAATCTGCACCCTTCACAGATGCCTTCTGGACCTGGAAGCCCAGTAAAAAACCACAGTGTCTTTTGCATATGTCAACCTGCGGCCTGTTCTGGCTGCCACTGAGTGGTCCTACTCGCCCTCGTCACGTGACATTTCCATGCCAACTTTGGCAACGGGGATTTTTGTCCTTGTCCTCTTCACTGTCCATAACAGAGGCGATGAATAAATAGATAAGTTGGACATGGGGATGGCAAAAATCGCGCTCTACATAAGATAAGACGCCTGGCACTGCTTACCACTTTACTGCCAATTACAATCTTCAGATATTTAAAATTAATGCTTATTGTCTTATTTCTTGAATGCCTTATTTCCCGTCTCTTTAGACTTGCCTCCTAGACATATGTCCTCTGTTCACAGTCAGGAGCTTGACATTAACACATTTCACTGCACATTGTACTGAGTAAAACTTTGTATGTGACAAATAAAACTAAGACAATGTAAGCTAAGATTAGAATATTTATTGTCACTGTGCACAGAGCAGTGAAATGTGATTTAGCAGCAGCCCAGCCAGCAGTACAGCATATACAATATGCATAGACAAGTAAATAAAGATAGACATAGAAAAGTACAATATACACATCGTGTATGAGAACAGAAATATATGTACAGTATTCATGTAACAGCATGGATGTGGGGCGGGGGGGAGGGGGGGTGTGACTGATCACCTGCCCTTTTTGCACGGACAATTGAAAGTGCCCCCCTGGTCCGCCACATTTTCCAGAGGGGACCCTCAGTAAATTTTACTGATCAAGTACCTACCCCCTGGAAAACTCACACAACCCTATATAACAGTGCAAAATATCAACATGCTCCACTCTGGTATACATCCTGTCAATGACCCAAAACAGCCCTCAAACTATGTGACAGAGGGAACGTCAGGGGCCTGTCACACGTTCCGCCTGTTTCCACCCGGTTCCGTCTTGCACGGTTACCATGTGGTACATCCTGCCCGCAACACGTCACGCCATTACGCTCCTTCCCAGGGTTGCATGATTAGAATCCCAGCATCTGCAACATTCCATCATCCGTACCCTGGGTGACAGACCTGTCTGCATTCAAACCAGGTGCCTCACAGACTCCTGCCTCTTTATGTAATGACAGCATAATGACTCTCCCCGCTGATGTTCCCATACCCCTGGAATAAATGGAGAAGATCATATTGCATCACCCTGACCACTTTCCCCTGGCTGGTGTATTAGCGCTCCGTTGTCGCAGCCCCTGGCTGAACAGCGTGAGATGGCTGTGTTTTTTCCATACGTGAGAAACATTTAGTTTGCGTCGGAGGAGCAAATCTCCAGCTCCCGCTCCGGCCCGCCGGCGCGGCTCTCGGTTTCCGACGGGCGCAGAACGGGAGAACCACCAGCATGCCTTTCATCTTCACTTCCGAAGCCGAGCTCACACCTCAAATTGTCAACTACTTCTGCGTGAGGCGTATTAGAGGGCTCGGTGTGGAACGGGCCACAGTAATGGCAACCTCGATGGAAATGCTTCACAGACCTCTTCTAAACCCCAGTGGCTCATGGCATTCTTTAAAAAAGCAGCCAGTGATGCAGTATCATTTGTATTCAATGGTCCACATTAGCATCAGATCACACCACTACAGCAGACTGTTCCACAGCAAAACACATAACGTCAGAAACCCCTGTTTCCATTTGCCAGTCATATCATTTTCACATGAGGCTTCTGGGTATACCATTTACGGTTTATTTTCTGTTTGTTTTATTTGTTTGTTTCCTTTCTACGATTCACATTCCGGATGTTTTAATTGCAAGTTAAATACCATTATTCACTCTCATGCCATTAATTAAGCAAATCCAGCGCCTCGTATAAATAGTCAGCAGGCACTCTTGGGAACGAGCTCAGCAGCTGCGGTTAAGGCTAGCCCCAAGGCATGCCTGTTTAGGCCAAGATTTGCAGCTCTGTTTAGGGGCGTCATCATTGTGGTGTTTGCTGCTGCAGGCTTGGTAAAAAAGCTGCTCGCGCATTATGTGGATTCAAGTCACGGTCTCTGCCGGAGTCCATTTCGCCGCACGCTAAAATAAAGGCCGAAGATCCGCAGGGGCGATTCCAGGATTTTTTTAAAGTTGGGAGTGTAAGAGAGTTCATAATTCATACAGAGGGCTCAATCTTATCATTAACCACCAATATGTTTTGATTCGGCAAGTCACAGGAGATGGAGCACTTCCGGGACCAATCAGCTTTCAGGTGGGGCCAGTGGCCCCGCCCATGTGTATGTCCCATGTAGACGTGGGTTTTGCCTAATTCGCGTGGCTAATTGCGTTTTGTCAGAATGCTTCGGCAAGAGTGATGCCATTCACCTTTTAGACAGGCAACACTGACCCTGAAACGACAGGCAAGACGATTTACCGAAGGACTCATTTGACTTTTAGAAACTGCCAGAAAGTAAGATAAGAACTATCACCAAATTAGTCAGCCTCGGTAGCAATTTAGCGGAGCGCTAAATCAGTTTGTTATGCACGTTTTATTAGTTATTTAGCCCACCTTCTGTCCAAAGAACAAACAGGGGAGACAGAGGACGCCGTCGGTGCAGCAGGGTGTGATTTGCTCATTAAAAAATGCACACGCTCCGATTTCATCCCCTCCCCATGTACATTCCCGGCACTTCATTAACAAACACGTCTGTGAGCTCCTTAATAAAGTAACTGTAATAAAACACAAAATCATAAAACACTTACTTTGCCTAAACCGCGGAGCCAGAAACTAATGGCTTCAGAGTCAATTGAAAAAGGTTTTGACAACAGGGGCCAGGAATGGCATTGTCTTGCGAGAGCCAGCGCGCGATACGCCGAGGACCGCGATGATGTATCACGTGGGATCGATGCGGCTGACCGCTGTCAGATGAAATGCGCGGCGTCTAAGCACTTCCTTTGCTTGGCCCCCCTTAATGACCACTTGATTAACACCGGCATGGCGGAGCCCGGAAGCTCTAACCCAACCGCGCGCGGCAGCCTCCGTGACTTATAGCTTTATATTTTTAAATTGGCCTTTCCCGTATCCCAGATAAATCAAAGCACAGGTCATGAAATGGTTCATTATGCACCCCCCCCCCCCTCCACCTCAGGCAGTATGATTCATGACCGACACCAGAATCTGTGGACGCTGTTGAGATGGTCGGGGACTCGTCGCGATTGGCCGCCACTGTCCATCATCCTTACGCTCCCGATGGAGAGACGAGCAGAGGTTGTCGAGGCCACACACTAACTCTTCCTGAGAGGTTCCTCTCTCGTGGTTCCAATGACTCCAACAAACAGCGCCGACATCTAAAATTCATATTCCGTCATTTCTATTCGTCTCTAATGGGTTATCGCTTATTACCCTCTCCAGCAGTCATACACACAAGCTGTTTACTCCGCGACTTTGGCTTTGGATATTGTTTTATGGCAGCTTCTCTGCCTCACTTTCTCTCCAAAGTAGTCTGGGCATTTTTCAGCATTATTGCAGTTAATGTGGCTTTTGACGAGCTTTTAATACAATTCCCATACAAAGTAGATTTCTTGACAGAGTTCTTTAGCGCTTTAGCTCTAGAGCTAGCAGACTTCCTGCTTTATTGTGACCGTGACAGATTCCCTCGTGACGTGCAGAAAACTCCTGTGAAAACACTACAGTCATTGACAGACAGCTATACTCATTTCTATTATGCTCAGCAATAACGTAAAAACAGTATGTACTACAGTATGTAATACAGCATGTACTACAGTATGTACTGCACTGTTGCCCCCAAGCTATGGAGAGCTAGATGGGGTCGGCGAAAAGAAACATTCGAATGTACCTGTACTTGTGAAAATGGCAAATAAAGTTTGTTTGCTTGTTAAGTAAATGATTACTTTTAATAATTTATTCGGAAATCTTTTTGATTCTTAAAATCATTAAATATTGTAATTTATGGCAATATTTCCACATACAGGCAGGAATTCTTGCTGTAATCAGTTTGATTAGACATTTCTTGTATCTGTTCTGGGACAAATTCCAGAAAATGTATCCATATTAAAAGCAGCGCAAGCAAGATTCAAACAGCTTTTGTGTTTTGTATTTGTTAAAAAGACCATAAATACTTCAGTTTGGACCAGTATTTTATTCCTTCTGGAAAAGCAGTTGTACTTCATTCTTTGTAGGGTGATATTTCCTGCCTCTGGAGTCCTACCTCACTCCTATTCACAATCCCTTAAGCTGAATATTTACATATCTCTCTGTCTGCCTGTGTGCTCGATGTTCTAATTCAATACATCATTTCATGTGTAATTTAATTAGCTTTCTGTTGCAAATGTCAGTGCCAATTCTGCCTAAACTCAGCATAAAGTTATCATTTACCTCAGACAACAATTCACTGCAAGCTTTGACAGAAAAAAACTGCAGCTTGTGCCCGCAGACAAGGACATTGAGGTGTGTGTCCAGCCTGGGCCACAGACCCATAGCTATCACACACAGAATCACGTGGCTTTTTAAATCAACTGCACATTTACTGCTGAAAAAGCTGTCTAAAAGCATGTCAGGAATTTTCCATCATAATAATCATGTACAGTGCTTACACAGGTGAGGAATGATGTGGATGAACTATGTCAACTTAATAAAAAATCAAGCACATTTGGAAAATTAGCAATGCAGCTAATGTCCTCCAACAAGAGGCTTTGTCTATTATTGTTGAAAAACTAGAGTAGAAATGGTCACAGTAAAATGCACCAGCTAAATTACCAGAAAACTAAAAGCGGTGAAATTCATATCAGTGGAACTTTTTCAGGCCTGCTACATTCCCGTAGGCTTCAGAATATATTTCGATTAATGCCCATAAGCGGGGTCCCCTATTAGGGGCCCAAATGAAGCTTAGGGGGTTACGCAGCTGCAGGTCTCACCACATACTGTTTAGAGGAGGGCCAACCAAAGATTTTCCCTGGAATCTGAGAAGTCACCTACCCCGAGAAAAAGGGCCGATGACAGATGCATATGAGATACATACACTTTACACGTATTCTTACATAAATGTAACTTTGACCTAAGCTTTTGCCCTTTAATGTATTGTAAAAACCTGGAATGTTTGTTCATGCTATTATATACCTGTATATGAATGACATGACAGGCCTACATGATGAGACATGATTTACATACTTATGGCACAATAGCTGTGCTTCGTTCACACAGATGATGAACAGACACAGATTTCCTTATTAAGCCCGACACTTTATTTCCAAAATGAAATCTCCTAAAACCAGTTACCTTTAGTGAGGCCTGGAGATGCAAGAGAGGCCTTGCATGCCATCGGATGTTTGGTGACCTAAACGTCATTTAGATGTGATTTAAAAAAAATGCAAACAAACATGGGACCAGAATGCAGATCAAGTCCTCAATTAGCAGGATAACCTTGGTATTAAAACGCGTTCCCGTCGCGAGCTGTTTCCGCGGTGGTTGCTGTCAGGCGTCCCGGTGATTAAGTGCGTCGTTATTAGGAGGTGATTGAGCGGGCCATTACGTGCTTTAATACACGTCGCTGCAGAGAAGCATAGAGTAAATCCTGCCCGGTGTCACGGCCTAGTTCGCCCACGTTTAGCTAAACCTCCAAGCCAATACATGAGACTTTGGCAGGACGCCTCCCACTGTACAAGCATACAATTAACGCTTCAGTGCAGACCCTACTTGGTCTCCCGGTCTGTGACCATACCGTGCAATAATTACCTGACAATCGCTCACTTTAAAGTCTCGAACCAGTGACTTGGACCCAGATATATAATGTGTGGATTTTTATGTTTATATTTTGCCACAGAGCATGTTGGTGTATGGTGTAGACACTGCAGCAATTATATTCTTATAGTCGTCTTCACTTATAATTTATTTCTGTTTCTCCGGGTTGTTAAAGAACACAAAGGGCATTTTCTTTCAGGGAAACATACGCCACATATTCGCAGGGAAATATGGAATCGTGCAAAGGCTTCATAGCACCAGCCGTCACTCGCGGTTTTAGGTGCAGGTAAAACTGAACTGCAACACTGCCTCCTAGTGGAAAAATCATTTTTCCCCTTCTTGAATTTATTCACTGTGTAGAAAACAGACTGATTTGCTTTAATGTTCAATGTGTTAGTCAAGATTTTTGTTGCGAGTTGATATAAAGAGGAAATATTCTGTTGGTATGTGTGGTATTATGTGGGCACTCTGGGTGGGGCTAAGTCACATGATGAGTTCACACTGTTGGTTACATGTCACCCCCCTACCCCAATGCGCTGCACATCATTCCTACTGAACAGCGGTCCCATTCCTTCCTGTTCCTTCCCCAACTCCAGGATGGCTCACTGTTCCCCCCCCCCCCCCCCCCCCCCCCCCCC
>JAODJW010000007.1:18681212-18703404 GCA_026777045.1 Hyperopisus bebe | reverse complement strand
GCTCACTGTTCCCCCCCCCCCCCCGATTTCCTTAGGCCCCAGTTGGCCCACGGTGATTCTTACACAATGAATATCTATTTTTACTTTTCTGAGCATCGTCATTAACATGATACTGTATAGTTATTATATCCACAACAATGACAAATGACCAACATAATAATGTTTTATTTCAATTTCAGATGCTTACAGTATTACAATAAGCTGCTTTGGATAATGCGTGTCCACTAGAGAGCGGCTTTGAAGTGAAGTCAGTTGATGAAGCTCGTGGTGTTAAGTAATATTGAGCCTGTGCAGGTCGGTGTGTGTCTGTGTGTGTTTACACGCACAAGCATCTTTTCAGCATCTTCAGACGTAATAATATATGTTATCAGGGTGTCCAAGAAGTTAATTTCTGATTTGATGCCAGTGCTGGTCAATGCCATATGTGCCATAGGCGGTCGCCTAGGGTACCATCTTCTAAGGGGCGCATACTTAGTAACCACCGGAGGTGAAGCTGGCAGAAGGTGCTACAGAGGCTTTGACCGCTTCTGCCTTTCCCCCAGTAAATCCTGCTCGGAGATATTTCATCGCATTTCAGCTCCTTGACTTGCAAATGTGCGTCCGCCTTTAAATTTGGCTACCGAATTTTAGCTGAAGTTAACATCGCATAAGCCTGACAGTCGCTCCATAAAAAATGCCAAAATGGCTGCTTTCAAACTCCATCGTGCCAATATGAAGCGTCACATTGAGTGGCAGTGAGATTCGGTATGACTCAGGCTGATCAGTGGGAAGCGAACCCATTACCTTCTGTCAGGATGGGGATGGGGGACAAGGGGTCCAGCTGTAAATAAGGCCTGAGCCATAAGCCCACTGAGTAATTAATATCGCCTCAAAGATTTTAATAGCTGTATTTTCATTCCTTCCGTGACTTGGCTAACAGACACATGTGACGTTTATGCCCATGCGTGTGTGTGTGTGTGTGCATGTGTGTGTGTGTGTGTGTGTGTGCGTGCGTGCGTGCGTGTGTGTGTGTGCGTGTGCACGGAACAGATGGAATGTCGCAGGCCCTGTGTCGTGCGGAAACGCTCCACAGGCTCAGTGTTCGACTCTGTGTTGGACTAAAATATAAGAAGGTGGATAGAGCAGCATGGGCCGTGGGTGACGGACTTCAGCAGAGCTCTGTCACTCAGCCATTCATTATATTCAATATTTATGAATTTCTACTCACGAAAAAAGCCATATATACCGCAGATGGACCCAAACCGACGTGGGGAATTAAATTGTCAGCAAACTTTGTAGAGCCCAACATTCTCCAAATGTCAATATGTGCAGCCCAGCCCACGGCCCGATTTTATTATTTAAAGACAAACCGAAAAAAGAATCAGCCAGGGACTGCCCCCCCCCCACCCCGGTGTGGTATAACTGTGGCAGACATGGTTTCTAATACCTGCATGTAACACTGGGCTGGTGCTGCAGCAAAGTGAACAACATCCGGAACATTCTGTTTGTTCTTGGTGCTGGCAGTGTGGCGTGGGGAGATGGAGATGGTGACCGCTGGGGGCAGGGGGCAGTGTTCGCTCCATGTCACATGGGTCTCGGGTGGAGATGGGGGTGCACGCCTCTGTGACAGATCAGCAGTGGAATGTGCGCACGCCTGCCATTCGCTGTCATGGAGACGGCCGGCGACATAAACTCCGGCCCAAAGGCGCCGCGGCGTGATCGCCGCCGATGGACGAATGAGCAAAAACACAGGTCCAGGCAGAGGCGGCCGTGTGACACCCAGATGGAGCATTTGTCAGGCCGTGTCGGTGCTCAGCCGGCCCGCTGCATACAGGGTCGAAGGGGCCAGAACGGAACCAGCACCGTGCCCACGGCTGTGAGGGAACGACAAGCAGCAGAAGCTGCACGAGCAGCACAAACACCCCCCTCTGCCCACCCTTCACTCCGGCCGTCCGTCTCACGTCATCGCGGCTGCTCAACACGGTTCCGTCACTCCCCAAGGACCTCCAGCATATGCCTGTCACACCTCCACCATGTCACCAAGTCAGCAGACCCTCGGACCTTAACCCGTCACAGATGACTGCAGAAATGTAATCTCGCGATGATTTAATATGGGAACGGCGCTCAGTGGAGGCAGCCCGGGTTAACAAGTGATTGTGGTAACAAAGAGGAGAGTGTAGGTCTGATTCAGAGGCAGGTGATGAGGGTGGCAGGGGTGACGGTCAGGTCATGTGACTGGGGACAAGTCTTCCATCTTACAGCTGGTCTGACATGTTCTTCCCATCTTCCCTAATTGGGGGTCCATGGCAGACAATGATGGCACAGCAGTCAGACTTCAAAAGCCACACCCTGTCCCACCTGAATCCATGTCTGTCCTCATCCCTTAAGTGTGGCCATTTACCTGACCGCAGACTGAACCTATACAAGGGCACAGGAGGGCCAGCACTTGTTACTAATTCGTACAGGAAATTCTAGGCATAAGAGGGGCCATAATTCAAGCAGAGGAGCCAATGATGTGTTTTGAATCAGTGAGTGACAGGGGAGTAGGCACTCTGCTGACCAATCAGCTTTCAGCTGGGGCCAGTGCCCCTGTGGATCTGGCCTGGGTGGTCCAGCAAGGAACGTGAAACCCCAGTACCTAGTGCAGGGTGTGTGTCTGCGTGAGGGTCTTCAGAGAGGGTATGTATTTTAATCATTTCTAATCCACAATCGGCGAGCCACTCAATACAATCCCGTCACACCTCACCTCCGGCGATCTGACAACAGCCGAGTTAAGAGATACTCACTCGGGTTTCTTTTCTTCCCCTTCCTCCATCTCCCACTCTTTCGGTACAATAGCTTGCAGCTCGCCACGCCTGGCCTATTGATCGCGGCAGCTGCTGTTTGAAGCAGCCTATCGGCATGCAGAGCTTGCTCGCGGACCGAGCCAGACGCACAGTAGCAGGGGCCTTAATGAATCCGGTGCAAACACCCCGGAATTATGCAGGAGGAGCAGCAGAGGGAAAAAGAGTCAGATCGGAACAGATAAGCGTAGGCCGCCGGCTGGCTAGGAGCTCCATTTCCGTCCTGCTTAATATTTAACCCACCGCTTTTACCACTCTCCCTCCCCGAGTTCCTTCGGCCAATCAGCCGCCCCTAATGCTTATCGGTCCTCGCTTGATGGAAACATATTTCTCTCCTCTCAGCAGGACAAAAAAACCTCAGTAATAAAGAGGTCGCTTTCCTGCATTACAGGCGGGGGGACGATGTTTTATTCCCAGGCTGCTCATTTCCGCCCCCCTCCCTCCTTCCGAGGCCGTTTAACCCCTTGCTTGCCAAATTCGTCGGGGTGGTGTACAAGGATTTTTTTTGTAGAATGGGGCAGCAGGGTATAGTGATACAGGCTTGTGAAATCAGGAATGGGTTTGTTATTTCTGATGCACTACTCAAAAAGTCACTTGGGGTCCCCCTAATGTAGTGACTGTTTGAGGACAACAGGGGCTCCCAAACACCAGGGTCTCCCCACAAATGCATGGCTTGGGTGGCAATGAACAGAGCCACTGTGTCACATTAAGCTTTTAAGTTGTAATCGTTCGCCGTAACTTTTGTATACTTAGTCGCACCAGCCTTAAGACGACCATACAAATGTGTAAAACTATAATTGATATTTAAGGAGCTAAATAAAAATTTTAACTGAAAAGGAACTGCAGCTGGCAGAACCGCCGCCGCGACACATTTGGCTAAAGCAATTAGCTAGGAAGTGAGGGACAGTCACCTTGTCAGCTGGACAGCTGCTTCAGGCACGGCCCGAAATAAGCCTGTCACCTCCGCCTGAGACGTTCATTGGTGAACACATGCCAGCTTCACCCACCTGATGTGGGTCCAGTTTCCATCCAACCGGAGTCCAGGGGCACTGCGGCCGTGGGCTTCCCTCTACCATGGCCTTCGGCTCCCGATTCGGCCTCTGGTACCAGGCGGGCCTGTGGCTCTACAGTCGGGGGCCAACCTGCGCTTTAATAAAGCCTCTCGGAATCCACATGGCCTCCAGCACCTCCGATTTCTCTCAGGATAAGCAGCAAGTGGAAATAATTAATGTCCCAGAAGCAGCGAGCAGCGGTAACTTTGCCATCTACGCCTGGAAGCGTCTGGCCACCCTTACTGCTCCGTCTCGGGTCAGTTATCGGTGCAGGTGAGCCAGTTTACCTGTAGGGGGCATTAATCTGTGAGGTGACCTCTTTTTACAGGTCTTGGGAGACGGACTGATACTTCTAAAACCATCAGGGTTTACAGCATCTCCTGCTGCATCTGCGGAGCCTCAAACACAGTGGCTGGTGTTAAAATGTATTTAATCTCGCCTCCCAAGCAAGTCCCTTTATGCGGCACTATCATTTTCCTGGCACCGAACTTAATTTATTCATCTTATTAGAACCTGTTCCTATTTCTTCAAGCAGAAAATAGTGTCTCCTTGCCCCCGAGAATGTATGAATAAACATTCCTAAGAGATACGGTTTAGCCAAGGTTTTGCCAGTGTGTGCAAACTCTCGCAGGTGTCTGTCTTGGACTGTGATTTTCTCATTAAAGGGGGGACTTCATCATGAATCCATCCCCCGTGTCTCTAATTGATGTTATTCTCATCTGAACACTATTTCAAATTTCGCCGAACGTTGTTGGAATAATGACCGAGTCACTTGTGTTTCTGTAATGGCTTTTTCTCACTTCACCCTTTTCAAACTGGGCCCAGCCGTCTGCACTGGTTCATTCCTGACAGCCTGGCAAGATATGAAAGTGAATCCAGTAAAGTCTGCAGTACGAAGGTTTCACCCGCAGCCAGGAGACGTGACCGCCTAGGTGTTACAGTATCATCAAGCCTGATATCTGGCCAAGGCATCTCTAAGGACAGCAGGAGAAATTCGGTGGGATAGGGGTAGGCACGGTGGTGGGGCCTCCTGTTGGCCAAAAATAGTCACTACACTAAATATTTACTGAACACGTTCGTTACTTAGTAGACGTTGAAGCAGCGTGTTCTGCTAACCGGCTAGCTAGCTACGATCTGACTCGCTAGCTAACTAAATGATTTGAGTGGCCGCCTGGGTTGGCAGTGAAATACGACTCAAGCACACTCCCGCCCCCCAAAGAAAGTTTGGAAAAGTGGGTGTTCACACTCAGGTATACTACAAATAATACTGTAAATACAAGGCGTTCACTTGGGCTTTAATACTCTATATAACAAAGGCAATTACCCGTAAAAGGGTATTCACAGTAAGTAAGGCGGTATTCAGCTGGCGGGTCTGGTGGCAGCAGTCAAGGTCACACCCCCCATTGCACCTGGGCTTCTGCTCCCCCCACATCCTGTCTACATTTTTCCAGAAATAAACTTATTAATAGTAATAACGGAAGTTAATCTCATAGTGTACCATCAAAATAGCATAAGCAATGAAGTAAACACCATAAATTCTTAGCAGAATTACATAGTAAAATTTAGAATAATTGGCTAAAATGATTCAGCCTAGCTTATTTCCTGAGCTATTATCCGGAATGTGAAACACTGCAGTTTTAAGTCAGCAATTGTACAGCGCAACAACCTATAGACATTAGAGTGCTGGGGCTGTAGACAGCAAAAGTTAAAGTTTGACAGCAGTCCATAGGACCCACTGCATCAAACTAGATTTCTTTATAATACTTCGTGAAGAATTTCCCAGCTCTTGTCACCATGCCGTAACTGCTACATCCTGTCAGGCTCGAGGAATCGGGAGTTACCGCTGCAGGATGTCGAGGAACTTGCTGAACTAAGATGACGATATAGCAGAAGCCTGGCTGATAATCATGCGAGGGGGGTGTATCAGCTGTCACTCCAGGACAGCCACATTCTGCACGGTTTGGGGACATCCCCATTGTGTTCGGCCTATCCAAGAAACTGCCTGAATATACTCGTCAGACAAATATGTTGGAGAGACGTACACAGCTGAGATATGCTATGAGGACTCTATTCCAGACTATAGGTTTTAAAGACACTGCTGCCTCACACCTCTGGGACCAGGGTTTGGGCTCCACCGTGGCTCTGTGTGTGTTTGCATGATTTCCCCATGGCATCATGGGATTTCCTCTGGGTTCTCCGGTTTCCCCCAACAAAACAAAAACATGCAAGGTGAACTGGAGTTGCACAGCTGCCAGTAGGTATAAACGGTGTGTGTGACCTGTGGTGGGCTGGGGTCGCATCCTGGGTTATTCCCAGCCATTCGCCCGCAGTTTCCGGGACAGGTTCCAGACCCCACGACCTTGTATAGGACATGAAGGTATGGGAAATTAATGGATGGATGGATGGAAGGTTTTAAAGTAAATGAACGTGCATTTTCTGTTACTCTCTAGCCTAAAAGACAAAAGACACAAATGAAATAAAAGTAGCCCGGCCAAATGATTTTTCTTGGCATTTGTATCTATATACAATATAGTGTTCTGCTCACAGCATTCCCTGCATTCCCTGCATTCCCTGCATGCGGCGTGAGCGACCTACCGACAGCGAGGCCCCTGTTTTCGGCAGGACGTGAGGGGGATGCTGGGATACCGTGCACCGTGCACGCCAAGTGTGTCCTGAGCCTCCAAAAGGCAGAGGCGCGGGGAAGGGAGGGTTTGGAACGGCAGCCACTGCCAAAAGCCCCCCACCCCCCACCCCTGTTGCTGTCAGCATCTCATTATGACTTATTAGCTTAGCATTATGTTACAGAACTTACATACTCTGCAGATGGTCTATGTTTGTGCATATATGAATATATATATATATATATATATATATGCATATAAATATTTATATATATGTACATATTAATCTGTACACAAATGAACCCACAGGTACCCACAGGCAGCCTGTTGCTGCTCAGAGATCTAAATCGGTTTTTAATATGTTAATAAACCCCCCAGATTTTATAAGGAGGGATTTCTGTGTTTGGTAATTTACCAGCAATGATGTCACACATGCTGTGTGTTACCGTGGTTCTCTTGTCTCTGTTCGTAGGAAAACATATCAGTCACTTACATATCTTATCTATGCCACATTTCACGAATGCCGTTTACACAGATATATCGAATAACGTGTCCGAAATGGACAGACCAATTCACTCCAAATGATTGCCAGAGGTCTCATTAAAAAAAAAAAAAAAAAAAAAAAAAAAAAACATGCACCTGTTACATCACCATATGTTTAGGGAAAAATTGTTTTAAACAATCAAGGCCAATGACATTTTGAAAAGAAAGACTGGAGTGAGCAATTTAGGTCGGGGTTTGACCACATCTGCCAAATAAATAAAAACAACAAAATTCTGACTATGTGTGTATTATTAGAGATTTCTGGAATAATACATGCATGCATTTTATTACTTCAGTAATTCAGATTACTTCAGCAGTTCGCCACCTTCCTGTCATCAGGGGGAAATGCTCCCTCACGATGGGTTCTGATCACATCACGCCCCCGGTGCGGAGGGCTATTGTCTCAGTGTGTGTGCGTCCGAGCGACAAAGCAGGAAGCGGGGAAGCAAATGGAGGGAGAGAGCAGCCAAGCTCACTTTGCCAAAATCTAGTTAAGAAAGCGATTCAGCGGGGCCATTAGCGCTGCAGAAATCTGTTTGTCTGACAGGGAGGCAAGCGTCTCCACGACACACATCATTCTGAGCCGAGCACGAGGCTCCAGTGCTGCCGCAAATGGACTTTTGTTCTCCACGGGGAATGGCGCATGTCTGCGGGTAAACAGAAAGCCATCGAGGATATTATCTGCCCGGACAGATGCTCTCGTCCTCGTCTGCTCAGCCCACACGGAAGCGGGGGCTTGTGGGATGAGCGTAATGTCTACGAGAGTTATTTTTATGTGCTTAGCTGTAGCCAACGAGGAAAGGCTTTTATCCGTGTCCATTTAGGTGCCTTAATTTCCACGGAAACAGCTTTTTAAGCGAACCGGACTCAGGGGTTCAAAGCTCCTGTGACTGGCCCATCTCAGGCCCCGACGACAGTGTGTCCAGCATCGCCTCACGCCCCTGCGTCGCCTCAGAATCAGGGTGTGTAGAGCTGAAAGCTGATTGGCACCTCTCCTGTCACTCACCAATTCAAAACATATTATTGGCTACTAATGACCCATCTGTATGATTTATGGCCCCTGTTATAACCCCCACCTTGACAAATTCTTAGAATGGTCCCTCTCTCTGGGGTCCGGATACTCCATGGTGGCACCGGCAGTAATGAGACCAGAGAAGGGGACAGAGTACGCTGTTTCACGCCATGGAACAACAGCAGGTATGCAGGTCCAGCCCGGCCCAGATGCAGCGGCGAACCTGGCCTTATCGAACGCCCCAGACAATGGAAACAGGTGAGGTAGAGGACACTATTGACCAACTGCAGGGTGCTCCCATCCCCTCCTGCTCAAATTACATCCACAGCACATTGTTCCCATTCTGCTGGCACTTTCCATTATGGGCACTTTGATGGGAAGGGCAAAAATGTGCCTTTGGAATGAAAGCTAATCAAGTCCATCCCTGAACAATTGTGGAGAGCACCGTCTGAGGCAGTTATGATGATGGGGAATCATCGTTTGTTTGGGAATCATACTGAGATGCCCCTGCTTGTGGAGAGGAATTAAAGACATAGATGCTGGTGGGGTGTATCCTTTTATTCAGAAAACGTAGCGCTAAAAGATCTCAAACATGTAATGGAATGTTTTTATTTTGCTGTTATTTTGAAACGTATTTTTGTTTCAAATTAAAATAAAAACAGCAGACGGAAAACTTTTAAAAGTCTAAGGATGTTTTATAATCAGACGTATGACAAGGTCTTCAAGATTTTATTATTTCCATCCATGTCCCTCCGATGCCACTGGGTCAGTCGCATGTTTCAGGGCACAATTTAGCTACCTGAGATGCAGAAGAAGCTCCAGATACCAGAGCTGGATATGTCGGGTCCAGTAGCTACAAATCCAGATCAGGGTTTTGTTTCTGCCAACCAGCTGAGCATAAAGAGTCACAGTCACAGAGACTCAGCTGTCCTCTTCTGGTACCTGATATGCCCAACACTGCCAGAAACTGAGGCTCCTTTTTCATTCCAGTGATGGAGGTGCACCGGAAATCATTACTCTTCAATTCAGTCAAACAAGATCGCCGAAAATACCCCACAGGCCGCTGAGTCAATAAGGTCTTCCTTGGCTCATGGACCATTGTGTGCTTTTTTTCTTGGTTCAAGTGATGACAAGCTTGTTATTTTCCTCAGATGAAACACCCATGAGTTGACCCAAAAGCAGAGGAGAAAACGGACTCGATATGCTGCATGGCGAAATAAATTAATAAAGGCCTGTTTGGCACGGAGGCCTGGAGCACTGCCAGGGAAATGTATGGTTTGTTAGCCAATCAGATACAAGCTCACTGATAGCCAATCACAGCAATGCTAGAATTTCTAAAGATATGGTTCACCCCCATCTGGTCCCCATTGGGGAAGTTGGGGGAGGAAGGGCTGTTGGATGACAGGTTTTGCATAACAGTCCTTCAGCCCGTATGAGTCACATGGCTGTCCAGGATGATAGGTATGGTGCCGATGGATTTAGGGAGAACTTCATCAGGGCTTGTTTGGACGCAGACTGAGCCTTCGGGCAACACCTCTCCCCAGCAGCATAAGGCACAAGGCAGGGGAACACCCTGAACAGGATGTCCGTCCATCACAGGGTGACACCACAGGCGATCTAGGGACACCAATGAGCCTAACTGGCTAACTTAGACTGTGGATGGAAACCCACACGACACAGGAAGGACATGCAAAGTCCACTCACTCAGAGGGGAGGTGGGATTCAAACCCCAAACATTGAAGGACTCAGCCACCATGCCACACAAATAATATGGGGTGGTGTGCGGCTCTGTGCATTAGGCCACTTCATCCTAAATCAGAAGGTTGCTGGTTCAGATCCTATGGCCAACAGAGTGGTTTCACTGTTGGGCTCTTGAGAAAGGCCCTTAACCTCAGCCGGCTGACCCTGCTTACTCAATTACGCTGTGACTCCTAAAATAAATGTAATTTTATTGTCTTACCTAAAGTATCTAAGAATGACACTCTCCACTGAAGCTGTTCAGATTAAATGCCTCCTCACGGGCAATACAGCAGTTACCCTCAATCACTAGCCTTTATCACATAATCTTTGTTCTTAACAGAATTTCATAATGAAATTCATCCGGCCATCTTCTAAACACTTATCCAGTATGGGATTACGGAGGTAACCAAAGCCACCACTCACACGAAAAATCCAATACTGCTACAGAACTAGTGCAACACCATTGCCTGCGACCAAACATGGAGAAGAACATGCATGCTTGAGCAACGAGGACGACAGAAAGACGGACAGACACACAGATGTATAGCCAGATATATACAGAATGACATTTTTTATGAATCTTGTTCTCCACCCGCGGAAGGCCCATAAATCTAACCCCCCCCCCCCCCAACCTACACAAACAAAAACATTGTAGTCAACATGAATGAGTGACGTTGCGCAGAAGCAATGGCGAGAAAACAATTTGAATGAGGGCAGAAACACCACAAATCCTGTCACAATACATAAACAGGACCCATTTGTTATTTCAGTGTCAGATATCTAGTGGCCCTGTCTTTCACGCTGATAGACTGCCAAGATATTTCATTATTTACCTGACCCATAAAACCAGTAACCATAAAATGTCTGCCTGGACTTTTACAATGGTGGCATTTGTTCCATTTTATTGACCACTGCAAGTTGATACAAGCAAAATGTATTTTGTTGAAGGGATTGTTGTTTCAGGGGCCCAATACAAGGATGGAGGGATGTTGTATTTGTGAAGAACCTTCAATCTTTAACATTTGCAACACTATTGCTGTCTCAAGTCAGTTCCTGATAAAGATGACAGCAGATTGTTTTTCAGTGGCATTGCACCGTGGGATTACAGAGAGACATTATGCTAATGAAACAGCGCCTCCTGCAGGCCATCCACCTGTCTGCACATCGCCCAAAGAGACTCCCAATCAACCCAGAGGCCGACAAACCAACTGATCCTTGTCTCCACGGCCTCTCCATAGGCCCATTACCTCTGCAGTGAATAATGAGTCTTAGAAGATTAAATGGCCTTATCCCTCTCAAAACAGAAGAGTAATTATCTTTATTTCAGATGGGCGTGTTATCTGCAGGAAGACCAATGAAACACGTTCTCGGACAAAATGGGCTCTTACGCTCTGCAAGCTTCATTAAACGATAAACCCAGGATAGCGAGGACGTGATGGTTGGAAACATCACCCACCCAACAGGGAATGGTACATGCTCACAAAGCTTAATGAATCAGTAATGGAACTGGCCGCATGAATGATACGCAATGCAGTATTTACTATTCACCCATAACATCCATCCATCTTCTATTCACTTATCCTGGATCTACTTGCGAGTGCCTTATTTACTAAAAGTATATTTCGCTCCTTTTGTGGGCTTTCTTATCTAAAGTGGTCTGCATAGCTAAATTTTACTTTATTTTAATTTAAAATAAATTTAATAGTTTTATTTTATCTGTGATGGACTGCTATCCCGTCCAGATTGTCCCCATCTTTGAGTCCTGTGCCGCCTGGGATAGACTCCAAGGCCCCCTCTGCAAAATTATGAATGTGACAGTTGTATGGACACAAAAAGCACATTAGCAGTAAAGGTGACTCTCGTCTGATCATTTATGAAGTGGCCACCGGTGACCTCAGACTCAGAGGCACCATAAAATGCTTTCAAATCACTTGGCCTTTTTACACTGAAAGGCTAAAACTTTTAAATGGCTACAGAAGTTTTTCTGTGAGATGTGAGGACATTTTGCTCTTTCAGAATCAATATTGAGTGAACAGCATTCAGGACCATCTTGCTGGATGCCCCTGATTGCCTGAAGGATTTCCATACTGATAAGTAATAAGTGCAATATGTAAACTAATGTGACACTGAAGAAGCCAGGCAGAATTAGGTTGATTAATGAGGCGGCGTCGGCGTTCCTGGGGATAGCTTGTTTTCAGCTCAAGGCTTTTGGAAAACGTTCAACATTTGTTAAGCGGACAGAAAATCTTTTCTTTTTACCACTTTGATTATAGTTGTGAGGGTAGGATTTGAAGCACATTGGCAAATGTGGTAATATGGTTTCAGTCATGGCCTGGTTTAACCCAATGGGAGCCAATGAAATAGCAGAATCAATCAGAAGCAGGATAAGTCTGTCAGTGACTGACTGGATACTACAACACCAGCCAACACTGGTTTCAGAGCCTCATTCGCTAAATATTAAGACGTAAACAATAATCCACCACTTTATTTCAGTGTCTTGGCAACCAGTATGTGCTACCGTGGAGACCATAGCTAAACACGGAGTTCTATTGGTCGGGGGGGGGGGGCGGGGTCACACCATGCCATGGGGATTCAATACCTATTTAATTATTTAAGACTTAATGTAGCAGCCTATAAAAAGTCATTCAGTAAGAAAAACAAAAAGTATTTTCATATCATGTTCATATAAAGCCTCTTGCTTCTCTGAAACAGGTCACAGACCACTTAAAAATAAAAATGCATCCATTCTGAGGTTGCTTGTGCAAAAAAAATATACTACTTAATTGCAAGGTCAACACGCAACACTACACTCGGGTAAATAGTTTTTCCCCATGCCTACAGAGAAGCTGGGGGAGCTCATCCATATTTAAAGTTAAAAAAGGCAGTGGGATATTTGGGAATCCCAAGCTCAGGCTGTGTGAGGCAGCATACGTTTCCCGTTAGCGTAGCGTTTTCCTCTGAAACGTGTTCAGGTGAATCTAAATTAAACACTGTGTGTATTAGTGTACAGACTGCACAGGACCGACATCCCGTTGGCTGTGTTTCCTGCCTTGTGTCCTCTGCTTCCAGGGATAGGCTCAAGACTCATGGCAAATGGATAGACAGTAGAAGGATGATTGCCAACTTGGGTCAAAGGACAAGAAGTTCACAAACTACAGTAAAGAGGAAATCAAAGTCAGTTCAAAGCACTCACTATCCTAATTAAAACACACTTTTATACTACGGTACATAAAAATATATACTGTATATTCTAATTTTTGAGCTAGCTAGAATTTTTCCAAGTATCTTCTTAAATAAAGCATCAATCAATGTCAATCAAGTGATCACCTTGAAATCACTTAGCACAAAAGCACCAGACAGATGACGTTCTGGACCCTGCTGACGATTAGATTATGGCAGTTTTGTTGTGAGAGCAGACATACACTGTGTCCTGTACATGCTAATTAGCGATGACGTACTCGCTGAGCTGGCTGTGTACACAAAGGGTGCTTTTCCCTTTTCTGTGTAGCTCACAGTAATTGAATGTAGCACAGCACATGGAAATCCATGTAAAAATAAAGCAGGACTGCACACCCACTGACTGTTTGCCGCCTCATTATAAAGGTTTCTATGGACCAATGGTCTGCTGGAGAATAAAGCCTAAGGTGTCAATCATCTGGGGGGATGGGGGGGGGGGGTGGCAGCCAAACCAGAAACAGCCTGCAGTTTTACGGGTACTCATAGAGTTCTTCTAGTAATGCTGGACAGAGCTAAAGATGGAACAGAAGGCATGAAAAAGGCTTGGTCCATGGAAAATATATTGTCCATAATGTCAGACAATGTCAAAATCGCATGTGGAGCTTTCAAAGGGGAAAACTAGGGCATATTAAACCCATGTACATTAAACGTTGCAGCTAGTACTTCACATATTTGTAACTTACAATTTTCTACCAGTTTTTAAATAATTATATATAGCAGTGAACACATATGAAGGTATATTCTTGTACTTAAGGTAATCACTATCAAAACATTTTCTGTCACATAATTAATGTCTGTTTTTACTTATGTTATCCTTTTTGTTGCAGTTATTTCTGTGCTACTAGAGAAAGAGATTTTCTCCCACAGGGATCAATACAGTTCTATCTCATCTCATTTCACCTAAGTTACCCTTTGCATTAAGAATAAATACATAATAATATTCAAATGCACACCATCAGGTTAAACTGGCAATTTTCCAGAATTCATTTTTAAAATGCAAGCATGAGCTTTCAAAGGAATTTTAAAATGCAGTTCCAGACTAGGCCAAACTCAGTTAACATCTGCATCACTGGAACGACAGCTTGCACTGTAATTAAAGGAAAAGCATCAGCCAGAGGGGTCACTACGAGAAGCCAGTGCAGGGCTAGCAGGGGGGGGGGGGGGGGCAGATAACACCGGATCAGGAGCTGACAATTACGGTTTTAAATCCGGTCCCAATTGAAGAGGCCCCCTGCCGTGCTTGCGGAGTATGACAGATGGTATGAGCCATTGCAGTCATTAAATGGGCAAACTGTGGAGAACAACCTACCAAGTGTGTGTGTGTGTGTAGACTATTGATCTGTCCACCACTGGAATCACTTCTACGCATAGCAGAGTGTGGAGCATAAGTCCATCCGGTTCAATGTTAAGGAAAAAGTATATATATAATAAGGGAGTCCGAGTTGTTCGTATTTTCACTCAGATGACATTTTAAAGTGAATTTCTTCAAAAAATGATTTATTAAGCTATTAAGTGCAATTTACCATAGGAGTAGCCCAGAAAAATGGAAAATATATGCACCATAAACTAAAAACTGGCCACTTTCTGCACCACTAAGTAAGGGGAATATACACGGCAAAACATATGCTTTTCGCAAATCTTTCACGTAAAATATTATATATATATATATATATATATATATATATATATATACACACACACATATATAAATACATACATACACACACAGTATATATAGATACATACACATACATATATATGACCAATAACATCTCACTGCAGGCAGACATTTCAGCAAGGTCAGTTTAAACAGCATTTTAAATTATTTTTTTTATTTCTGACAAGTCAAACACACATTCCAGAAATGTTTCATCGAACAAAACCAGGATGGGTTTAATAGTGTCATCAGCTGCCCAGGAGCATTGTGGGTACTCAGTCTCATGTCCCCAGCCCCCTCCAGCATCAGGCTGATGCCAATGGTCTCTAAAGAGAGAGATGGGACTGAAAGCACCGCTCCACTCTAATCACCCAGAGAGGTCATGTAGGAACAGACGGGGTACCCCCGGGAACTCTGAGCTGGCCAAGCGGCCCCGCCTCCCTCGGTTCACCTGCAGCGAGTCGCAATCCAACACTGCCCTGGTGCTTATTGCTTTTTCTGCTTCAGTAACCCTGGCCACCTTCCACCATGCTCAGGTCGGACCTGGTTAGTCACCGTTTGCAAACATCCATTTCCCCCTTCTGTCACAAATCCAGGTTGTTTTTCTCTTGAAAAAGAAAAAAAAAATAGGAGATAGGTACCAAAAAGTTGCTTCCAAACCATACACTTCTGAAAAGCTTAATTAAACCTCATTCAACACAGTGTCTGAAAGCAATCAGTAATGAACTATATCAAGGTTTTATTTTTAATTTTTTTAAATCTTACATAAGAAAATGGCCACTGCACTTGAGACCAAGGGATTTCTTGAAACCTTGAATCCTACTCAAAAGGATAACACTCAAACACAGAGAAAACATTTCAGAATACCCAGATTTGCAAGTGGATATTGCATTTTTTTAAGGGGGGGTACATGAAAGTAGAGTTGATATAAAAACCTGCTGGATATACAGTAACCACAGATTCAATCTTGCTGCCTTTGAATGTAGGTGCAATTCCCCAGAAGTACACCTTTGCATTATGGGAAGTTCCCCTTGGGATCAATGAAGGGTACCTATCTGTTCAGTTCTCTCGCTTCTCCACCAAACTGAAAAACAAGCACAGAAATAAAAGCAAACCTAAAATGGAAACCCATAAAGTTAATCCAGGCCACAGCAATTGGCCTTGAAGGCTTTACCCGGATTTCTTCAAATACCCACTGGAATGATTTCGTTTAGCCTCCATGCAGCCCAGTCAAATTACCCTAATGCTAGTCAGATTTAACACTCTCCAAAAGAGGAAAGCGATATTTTAAAAGGACTGCTCTAGTGCCGTCTAATTATTTCAAATCACACAACGTGGTTTTACTGGACTTCCACCACAACGTAATCAATTTTCAATTAGTGAGTGATATCGAGTTCTGAGTACCAAGTTTACGGAAAGTTGGGACGCAAAGCCAGGCAAAACATTATTCGGCACCCCCACACCCCCATCACAACCACAAAAACCCAGACTTCCACAAAAAATTGTTCTCTCTCAACCAAAGATAGTCGCTATCGGAAGGACTGTACAAGATTCCACATTTTATTGAACGGAAATTCCAAGGGATGCAAAGATGTTAGGCATGTGCTTGCAATTCAGGCATATACATATGAAGATAAAAAAAGATTACAAAAAAAAACCTTCAGAACATTCCACTGCACCTGAGAACAACTGAAGCTCTCTAAAAATGGCTCAATGACAATGAACTATACAGATCAGGCGAACACTGGTGAGGATAGAATTTCATGTTGATGTCAGTAAATAAACTACACACACTAGGGTGATTGTGAACATGGACAGAACTCAAGTGATTCAGTTTATTCAATACAAGTCAATAATTAAAATTTATATTATTAAAAGGACTGGAAAATAAAGTGTAGCAGTGCCTTATGTGTGGACAGGATGGACCGGCCGCTTAGTACTGGAAGGTTCCAAAGCTGCCTTTGCCATTCCTCCTGAATTGGTTGCCCTGGATGGAGACAAACATCTCTTGGGACAGCAAGTTGTCATCGGCCTGCGTCATGCCCAGCTCCCTCATCGCGCGTTTCTGCCGCTGGCTCTTCTTAGCGGACGTAGCCACCAGCTCCTTCTTGATAGCGTCGTTGCCCTCGGTGACGTCCGGGGGTACATCGTAGTGAGAGTCCACAGGAGGTTCCTCCACCACCATAAGGGGAACCTCAAACTGGACCCCGCCCGGCTTCATCGGGCCAGACTCCGAGTCATGTGCCGCCTTTTTGGGACTCACCAACTCATCTGAGGGAGAAACAGTTTCTCATTCAAAGGTCAGACCCATTCCGACATGACGGATCCTTTCGGTCACGTCACGCAAAACACCTGTCCATACCGACTGTAAAAGGAGAAAAGGGATCAATTTAAATGGAGGGGGTGCACTGTGGTTTAGCCATTACAAATGACTGAACACTAAGCCTGAGTCATCTAAGAGACCCCTTGAGGTCTCCCTGGAGTAGTATTACCACTCAGGAGGAAACCAAATTCCACCACTGATACCAGCATGAGCTACAGAAACTCATTCAAGACTGGCGAGTAATCAGGCAGAATTTGGAGAACACAAATCGCACAGCAACACACACATTCAGTCCATACAGGAGGCTCTGCCTGAAACGCATTCTTTCCTCTTACTGTTGAGAGTTTCAAAACGACATCTACCGATTCTTCAGTACCTGTAGTGTATATTGGTACGTTTTCCAGGAGCAAAGCCGATGAAAACTCCGTCTGCCCGTGACAAACGAGAGCCAAGGAGCCCCTCTTACCTCTAGCCGTGCATCAGCTGGGCTTATATTAGCTACAACATAGTTTCATTCACTGCTGCCCCTGACATAAGGTCATCGCATTTTTAATATGTTAAACACTGAAACTGTTACAGATTCAGAATATGTAGGTAAAACACAGGTGGGGTAAACATCAGTACAGATGTATTCTAACCCTGCATGAGGTTTAATCCCTTTATTCTTATGCTTAGTCCTTAACAAGACAGCATAACTGTACCTGGAGCACACTTCTTTCAATACTTTGCTCCCTGGTATCAGATGCCATCACGGATAATGGGAAACAGGGCTGGACATACACTGAAATGGGGGAGCCGATACCTGCAGAGAGCCCCCCCACAGACCCACTGTCCAAGGGGGGGTCGGGCGGCTTCACCAAAATCACGCCATAACCCTCGTTGTTGTGGATCACGTTGTTCACCATGGTGATTCTAGGAAGGGTATCCAACTCGTCCGCAAAATCCTGGGGGGTTGGGGGGGGGAGAGAGATAAAGTAAATGAACTTTTTTTTTTAAATAGACTATTGTTCCACCACTCAAAGTCTGCTGAATAAGTCAGGCAGTGCTGGGACAAGGAAGATGGATGGGTCTTTCTCTGTATGCTTTCACACTCCATGCAAACAGCACCATGCTAAGCCTCTGGGTGGGAGATAAGGCTATAAGACTCTTGTAAAGGTAATTAAAATAACACCTCCACCCTTTGTTTTTACACTTCCCCGAACCCCCCCCCCTTTTATTACATCCCTGTCCACAAAATTCTATTTGGGCTCACAAGATGTTACGGCACACGGTCCTGCAACACTGAAGCCAGCTTAGAGACAAAAACGCAATACCAGAAGCATCCGATTACCATCGGGGCCCCCGAGTGGCCAGCGGTTATCACATGGCCAAAGGGCCTCGCGATTGCAATTCCACACTCCTCTGCCTGCGTTACGCACCGACTACAAAACCATTACACATGTGACCCTATGATATGAGCTCACACAGTCGAGGCCTTGAGTGTACCACCTTTGCTGAAAGGAATGACCCACATATGGTACAACAGAAGGAAGCAGATCCCATCTTGCTCACCACTGGAATTAGGCAGCCAAATACAAATGGCGGTACAGCAGTACGCATTTTACACAAGTTTAAAAATTCTTTAAATGATACCATTTAAAATGGCATGTATTGCATAGCTACACCATTTTTATCTAAGATTTTTTAAACAACTTCCTCTTATCCTAATCAGGGTTCAAGTTTTCGGGGGGGGAGGGGGAATAATAAAATAATCTTTCCAATATGCATGACAACTCTACAAATCTCAGTTTCGTTTAATAAAGACAGTGGCTACAACACCAGTAAAAAAGCAGTTTTCACCACTTAACTCACACAATACATTCCACAGCTATACATTCCCCCACGATTTAACCAAGGTCTAAAGCTACAAACCCAGGGTGCCCCCCGGGGCTCAGAGCAGACAGGGTCAGTCACCCATCAGACGGGCTGCCTCCAGCCCCGTGGTGCCGAATCAGCACCCCCTGGCTCACCTTGATCAGCACTCCCTCTCTGCAGTGATGGATGCCGTTTCCCACGAGAGTGCAAATGCTGCCGGGGTAGATCTCCACGCCGGCCCCCTGCAAGACAGCGGCGCATCACAAACAAGTCAAGACCACATGACTACATCTAGATTTATTTAGCAATAAGTGACATACATTCGTTGAGAAAGCAGGGTGAAGCTGTCCCTGGAGCAATTGGGGGTTAAGAGAATTACTCAAAAACCCAACACTGAAATCACTCTGCAGGTCTGAGGATTTAAACAGACAACCTTCCGATCACTGGTAAGGCATCTTAACCGGCTGAGCCATAAACCACCCCCATAACTTCCAGGATCTGAACTCAAACGGTCAGTAAGAGGTGGGATTTCAAACTGAACTTTACTGTGTGACTGTAGTGTACGACTTCCAATCATGACAATCAATAATCAGCGTGTAGAAAGGATAGGGTTAAACATCCAGCACAGCTTGCATAACAGATGGTCTCTGCTATTAGGTAAAGAGATCAGCAGATCAGCATGAACACGAGTTAAAATGAACAAAAAGAGCTGAAGATACGGAAACAAAAAGCGGGAGAAATCAAGCAGAGATTCACCTACATCTAAAACCATCTCAGCTGAACGTAACTAGATTTCAGGTAGGTGCACAAATGTCTGGGGGGGGGGGCATTTAAATGACAGCAATGTGGCAGCA
Organism: Hyperopisus bebe; assembly: GCA_026777045.1. Lineage (NCBI taxonomy): Eukaryota > Metazoa > Chordata > Actinopteri > Osteoglossiformes > Mormyridae > Hyperopisus > Hyperopisus bebe. The sequence goes on along the minus strand of JAODJW010000007.1, from coordinate 18,683,689 downwards.
GTGTGGGTGGGGGGGGGCTCACCTTTGCCCCATAAAGGTCACACATATTCATTGTCAGCTGGGCTGAGGTGCGCACAATCACACCCGTCGTCTCGCACTGAAGGACACAATTCTCCATCTCCAGCCGGCCCTGACGGACACCTACGAGGGCAAGGGGCAGAACGTTCAGGCAGAACATTGGGTGCCAACATCCTAGGCCTGTAGGTAATCATTGGATCACAGAACCCAGAGAGACAGAGATACTTCCTGCAGACCTAAGAGGTTGCATCAGGTCCAACAGCACCCTGGCAAAGAAAGGTGCCATAATCCATTCTCACTGTAAAAGGTTTACTGGAGCCCCTAAACACCAAGACGCAAAATATAAAAATACGAGTCTGACATTCTTTGCCTTGGAAGGGTTGGAAAGTGACAGCGCTTAATCACTCGCTTGTATGAATATTTGTATCCTGGGTAGGGGGGAGTGGGGGCCAGAATAGGGTCACACATCATACAGGCCAACAGATGGTCTCTCACAGCATACAGTCAGTGGTCGATAGAGCGTTTTATAGCTGCTTAACACTGCCAGCATCAGTAACATCCGTGGATCCTTTTTTATTTATGAACCGCATTAGAGGCTCAAAGAGGAGGTGCAGGAAACCGGTCATGCGGAACCAAGGGCACCGGAACTTTCCATACTCACACAAGATGCCCTCGATGGCGTCATGCTGGATGAACTTCAGGTTAGATATCTTCGCGTTGGCGGCTGTCGACTCTATAAAAGCGTCGCCCTTGCCTCTCTTCTCGATCACCACCTCGTCAGACAAACCAAAGCCTAAGGAGAGACCGAGAATAGGCTTGAGGAAAGCAGCCAGAATAATATCAAAAGGTAAATTTACTGCACAGTGAGTTTACAATCTGCAGCCCTTCATTTCCTGTCTTATTGTCAATGGCCCAGTTCACATTTCTGAGTGCAACAGAAGAAAGGAAAAAAAATCTAGCCTAACAAGAGTCGCCTCTTCCTTTCTGGCACAAAAAAATGGCATCTAACCGCCATCACGAAAGCTCACCATCTCCCACTAACGCCCAAAACCCTTCTAGCCGAGTCTTTGGACTTTTTTCCCCACACAACAGTCATTTCAGAGAAAGAGAGCTCAGAATAGCAGACATTAGTCGGCAGGTTTGAATGTGGAAGCAAGAGATCATTTGAAAATTTCACACATGAAGACAGTACCAAGTCCGTCTCCACTTCAATGCAGATTTGGCACAAAGAATGTCTCCACGGTGATCTGGTGCTGGCATAATATGGCAGCACAAGCGGAGTTCATGGTTGCTACCCTTATCTTTATTGGCGTGCCTAGGGTTGCCTGTAGAGAGACCGAAAGCCTCCACGAATGCCAGCACTATGTCCACCGGACACAAAGCCTGCATTCACTTAAAGGCTGACATCGCCTCAGCATCGAGCCGGGCAGCCTGGCACATTGCTCACGCCTTCATGCTACGCTTGCCATGCCATCGGGCACGATTCACTTCCTCCGGCCTCGTTCGCCGAGCTTCACATCCAGTTTTCATGAAAACCTAGGGGCTTTCTTACTTTTGAAAATTAAGATGGCGCTTGGGCATTGCCGCGATATGCCCCGTCGATTGATTTACCGCCTGTAAAACTGCAGCCAGAACCAAACACAACCCACATTCAGACAGCTGATAAAACAGGTTTGCGTAGCGGAGACAAGGGCCCCCCCAAACATCTTCCGTTTGGCAGAATTTTGCTGCCTCTCAGCAACAGCAGCATCTGATACCCAGCTGACGATGCAGCCAAAGAACAGGATACCGGAGATGGAGGGAGGAGCCTGGATGGACCCCAGTACCCAGTCAGCATTAGCTCACTGGAGATGCTCTTCAGTGAGAGCACTGTGCAAAAACGGGCATTTAAGCAGAAAAATGCTGGCAGTGAAAGCCACCCTAGTACATATTTAATGAAGTCTTACTCACAACATTCCTAGCATAAAAAGCAATACAGCTGGTTAAGCAGAGCTGGAACAACACCGGGCTCCCAGTGCGCAGTGCAGACCCATAGATGATATTTACCTTCCACCTCAATGGAGTCAGGAATGTTGATGGAGCCACTGACGAGGTAGTGGCCGGTGCAGATGATGACCACGTCGCCCTCGTAGCAGGCATCGATGGCCAGCAGCAGGTCACCATGAAACTTGGGGGGGGAGAAGAGTGTAAAAAAACCTGTTACAAATTAGAAAGCCAACACCTGACAATACCAGTAGTGCAGTAGTCTCACTTTGAGTTCCTGATTGGCAGATAAAGGATCACCTGGAGGAGCTCCCCAATGAAATATCTAGAGGATTTAGAGTGGCACCCCTTGCAGGGTTGACTCATGAACTGCAGAAGTGCACATATAAGAAAAAAAAAGGTTTGCCAAATCAGAAACGTGCCAAGAGGCAGCTGGGGACACACCTGCAGCTCGAACTGCTCTCCAGAGAAGTCGG
>JAODJW010000007.1:18661174-18681112 GCA_026777045.1 Hyperopisus bebe | reverse complement strand
GGTTTGCCAAATCAGAAACGTGCCAAGAGGCAGCTGGGGACACACCTGCAGCTCGAACTGCTCTCCAGAGAAGTCGGGGAGCAGCTTGTCCACCATCAAGGTCTGCAGCTGGCCCACTGTCATGGAAGAAGATACCACGTGCACGACCCGGCTGGCGCCCTCGCGCTGGCCCTTTGCGCTGTACGACTGCTTCCCCGAGTTCACCTTGTAGCCCATAACGTGCCTACAGGAGTTTGGGACGACATCTCCCGATCAAACATTTATTTTCTCGATCCGCTGACGCCCACATCCTGGCAGAGCATCGCCGTAGCTACCGCGGGCTACGGTGTGGGAGCAGCCCCCGCCCACCTGAGCAGCGGGTTCTCGATGATTCGTAGCTTGCGCTTCAGGGCCTCCATCTGCTCGCACATCCGCAGGCCCTCCACCATGGAGACGTTGTCCAGCTCCGACTCCGAGTCGCTGCAGATGTCGTTGCGCAGGCTTGAGAACTCCTGAAACTTCTCCGAGCAGCGGGCCAGCAGAGAATGGTACTCTGCTACCAGACCTGCCGGCACCCGGTCCTCCAGGATGTCATAGTACCTGCGGATATAAGCAGGACGTGGGAGGGAGGAGACAAGCCGGCATCTATGCCATATAGCAAAGACAGGAGCACGAGGGGGGGGGGGGCGGGGCTAGGAAACGCTTCACACAGGCCCGCAAGCATCTGCTTGTCAGGAGATCTGTAAATGGGATGTGGAACAAGGTCACCGTCACAGGGAAAGACAACAAACGGCACTTCCCCCATCAGCAAGCACAGGCACGATGCTCACTGGCAGTAAACAAAAGCGGCGGGTTTGAAGGACAGCAGGGTGCCTCGTTTCCAAACAAGTACTGCACATTTGCTAAAGAACATACATGTGCCCTTGTTTATTGTCACTGGTTGGTAAGTCAATTAGCTATTAAAAAACACCCAGTCACCAAGGGGATGAGCCACTACACATCAGTGTATAAAACAAGTGGTAATATAACAATGATTTGCAAAAGGCCATGAGGCCAACACCCACTACACACCGGCATGACACGCTTGCTTTGGCCAATGTGACCGCATCTGTCTGGTGTGGTTTGCTATATGTGGGGAATAAGGGGACTATCATTTTTACCAGTAAAGGTCAGGCCTAGTTTTATGAACATTCAATCAATTTTTACTATGGGTGAGTATTTTAAATGACACTACACATCAAAATGCATGACATTAAATATTTTTCAAAAGAAAGGGGGGTGGAATTAGGTGAAAAGGGCAAGACAAGCAGCTTAGCTGGAGTCTTTGGACAGGTTACAAATGATTCCTATTGGGTGTAAAGTTGTAAAGCCAGAGATTTAGGAGCCACGTTCCTTCTGCCTTTTTATTAAACCCTGAAGCCCACCCCTAGTCTAGGTTGCAGATTGGCCTTGTCGTTCCATCCAGTGAAGCAACTAACTGTAAAAATGTTACTGTGGAATGAGGAAAGGGAAGTGTGTTGTGTCACAAATCAATTTGCAAACACTGCCATCTAGTGGACATGCAGCAAAGCACACCGAAGAACAGCCTTAGCGCGATTGTCACTGCAGACTTCACCAAACAAACACTGCACCACTGACTGAACACACCCTCAGACTTACAGCCTTAGGCGAGGCTCTACGCATCTAACAAAGTAGTCAAAGTCATCGTCCTCGTCTTCCTCATCCCACTTTCTCCAGATATGCTTGTAGAAAAACCTAGAAGAGCCACAAAAAACCAGTTACTCCACAATGTCGCCTCAGGGGGTGTCCACTTCAAGCAGCAGTCCCCACCCAGCATTCAAACTTGCCATTACCAGTCTGTCTAAAAGACACAGCAAAGAGAAAGCATGTTTGACCTAACCAGATCCAAATTCACATTATCATATGTTCTGAGGATGATCATTTCAAAGATTGCAGACTGCAAGCAGTGTATATCCAACAGTGCTCTGGTAACTCTGATTTTCAGGTCATTTGTACAGGTCTGAATACAGCATCACAAACAAAGGCCATCTGAAACACAATCTGCAACTCTCAAACACTGAGAAGCATTACATTCCCTCACCCCTTGAGACAGATCATGGGTAGATGGTCCTTTAAAAGTCAGTTTCTACCTTTTATGTAGATTTACATATGCAACAATGCCCTGGCTACATTCACTGACAAGTGGGGTGGCTGGATTGAGAAGCTCTAGGTAAGACAAAGACTAAATGCAGATTGCTGGGGGGCGGCTTTACTGACACCCGACGTAATAAACGAGACAATTGTTGTAAATTAACCCAAAGCGAGGCAGGCACCCAAGAATACCTCAGGTGCTCCACAGCCAGTGCCGTATGGTCAAAGTCTCCCGACTCATCATAGACCGTGTGGAGCTCCTGCAGGGGCACCGTGTGCTGGGTGGCCTCCAGCAGGTCTCGCATGGCCTCCTCACTGATTTCACAGCCACGCATCTCACATCGCATGGGCAGGACCAGCTCCACAGAGGCCTTCAGCCCCACATAGTCCACGTCCACCACCTGCAAGGGCGAGCCACCGCTGATTTCTGCTACAACCTTCTACAAACTTCAAACATTCTAAAATTCAAAAATCAGCATTTCAAGAAAGCTTTACTGATGCACTTCAGTGATGCACACATTACTAATTTTATTTTAAAAAAAAAAAAAAAACAGCACATTAAGCTGAAATATCAAAATGATGCCAACCAATGTTTAACATATTCATAGTGTGAATAATGTAAAACTTATTTCAGGGTAAAAAGAAAAATGTCACCAATGATAAAAAACTGAATTTGATGTTTTTGTATTTTTTTAAAGCAGATTTCCATACTTGTGTCTGTGCTTTATCCTCATGACTTAAGCTATTTGTGAAGCCTATTTCTACTAGCTATGACCTTTCTGCTGCTGTCTGGGGCAATCACATTTGCTGTCGATTGAGCCTCTGGGATGAGCTTAACGCCAGCACACTTAAACACTGACCTCCACCTGCACGTCGAACACTTCTGTGCACCACAAGGCCTGCCAATCACAGGGCTCCACCACCTTCTCCAGGTAATCAGCTATGAAGGCTTTTACTTCTGATGTCTTGCAGTCCCCTACGGAGTACAACGCCACTCTCAGCTACTACTAGACTGAGGTACTCAATGACCAAGTCAGCTACGCATTCATAAAGAGAACACGCTTAAATCTTCATCTTTAACAAAAATAAACACAAAGAAACACCATTGTGTCATTTATTGCTACTGACGGTTCAGGGACTACCTAACATGTAATCCTGGTAGGCTTTAAACCTCTCATAGAACAGCAGTTGATTTGTCTGGAAGATTCCTGGCAGAACTCCATTTCCATGCTCTGCCTTCTTCAGAAAGGGCTTGTCTCCGCTGCCATAGTCTGTGCCACTGTCATCATCCTCATCGTTTCCTTCATTCTGAAAAAGACCTTTGGGAGTAGGGGTGGAGTAAAGTAGAGTATGTTTCTCAGAGAGCTAAGCACAAAAAAAGACCACATAAATCACATGAATGCCATGAGGCAGTCCTCTTTGTTTAGAAAAAAAAAACAAAATGAAGTCCAGGAACTGTTAGGTCATCATTTGCCTACTGCTAATGAATACATCTTTTTATTGAGGCCAGATTCAAAGTGAACGTTAGTCCGGCTTGGCTAAAAGCAACCTACCAGAGTTCTATAAAAACACTTCTGTTTGGCATAAATCTGTCTGACAGCATCCGTAAGTAACAAAAAACAATGTTACCTTTTGTATGCTTAAAAAGTAAAATTAGGACTTCAACAGCTATTTGGAGAGCAAGGTTTTTTGTGAATATGGGGGTGACAGTTTTACAAAGAGAATTCAAAAATATTCAAAGATTTACGGATGTTTAAATACTATACTATATAATAACAGGAAATACACATCAGACTATCATACTGCACTGTCCTTAACTTGGTTAACCTACTATAAGTTAACTAAACCGTGGACATGGAAAACAAGACATCAGCAAGAACGTGGCAGAACTGGCAAGGCAATTAAGAAGAGTTTGTCTTTTGCAAAACTGGAACAAGAGTAAAGGAAATGATAAATTACAAATTCACAGCCGTTCGCCTGAGCATTCCGCTCTACACTCCGGCTGCCCACCAAAGAAACACTGCCTTGTTTGCACACTTATCTGACAAACAACCGAACTGTGCCAAGAGTGGAGCTTTATAAAGTCACCTTGCTTTACACGAAGCGGGTCACGCTGTGTCTCCCGACTCCCCTCCGCGTCCGCCTCCACATTGAAATCCGGACCAGCCTCCTCCCTGAAAGCGCATTCGCCTCCCGGAGCCTCCTCTCCTCCATGTCCGTTGACACTCTCCCCCTCTATTACCCCCATCTCCGGCTGGGGTGTAGCGACACTCATCTCATTGTCTGCCATCGTTTGGAGATTTCTGGTGGGGAAAAGGCTGTTTAAATTCACCAATAAGCTATAGCCGCTGGTGTTGCGCTGTGTTTTGACAAAACGCAGAGTCGCTGCCCTTCCTGAAGAGAATTTCAAAATTTCCCCGGTCGCAGGAACCCTGGCCAATAAGGAACGTGCACGGTGCGTCACTTCCGGTCACGGAAGTTCGGCGCATCCGCATTGGTTTTCTCGTGCTTTGAAATGATGCTAGAATCCGAGTTTATAAAGCGATTTCTAAAAACGAGAAATAAAATAGCTGATGTTCAACAGTCGATCCTAGACAAAATTTGCTTACGTTATCGACACGATAACTTCGGAAACGACCTGTTCAAATCGAATTATTTATAATACGAGTTAACTTGAGGAGGCACCAATTTTATTTTTATTTTTTTGTGGCAGCATCGCTGTTTAACAACGTAATCCATCAATGAGCAACAGGCTGGTGATTACTGGAGACACAGAAGAATTTTCAAATGCAGACCGTTCAGTCATGCATGTGACAATCTAATTGTACTTTCTTTGTGATTTTTAACGGCTCAATACTTTCTTCTCAGAGATTACCGTTGTCATGGAGATCGACTTTTGGGACTCGCCCTTGGACCTATCAGTCCTTGCGTATAATTTGCTATGCTCAAAGTGGAGGAACAATCGATTTGAAGAATTCCCTATGATAGAGCCTTACTGGGACGAGACAGGCGTATTGAATTGCCTGGAAAATGCTGCTGGCTGTCTGGCCACATGGTGATGCTTTTTTGATTTCACACACAAATGCAGATTTCACAAGCCATTGTTACTGTAGGTTTTATTTTTATTTTATTTTAGAAATTATTCAAATATTATGCAGCTCCCTTCATACATTTTAATGGGTTTTGGTAAATTGGGTATTTTTGGGGTTTTGCCGTTTAATGATTCCTTGTTAAATTTTCTATAGCACGTCATAATGGTTAAATTACAGAATTAGTGGAGGTGTGCCTGTTTGTTATTCCCAGCTGATGGCAGCAAAGAGCCGCCAGTTTCCTTCAGGATTTTCCCTAACATGAACTCGGATGACGTAGCCCTATACGTGTTCTGAGTCATCTTCACTCAAAACAGCAACATATACCACATATAATATTTTTTAATCGCATATTACATAATAATGATTAATAAAGATTAATTTTCAAGGACACTTAAACAGGATGCAGTGTCATACTGGTATGGCAGTATATCAGAGTGTTATGTATGCATATTATTTAAATTAAATAGGCAAGTCTGTTCATATTCAGGTTAGGGACGTTATGTGCAACAGAAGAATTTTCTTATATCTTACCAAGCAGCCTTCAGTGACATGCAAAGATTCTTCTATTGTGTGATTAGTTTGTTTGATGAGTCGTAGAGAAGTTCCCAAAGTGCTTTGGTAAGCAGGGTGGGAAGACACCTGTGGGGTAAAACTACCTCCTGACACAGAGTATGGACTGGGACTGTGATAACTAAGATGGACTGGCCTCATCTGTCTTGGAAAAAAGCAGGTGGGGGCATTTCTTTCTAAAGCTGGGGGTGTGTTGATCACAGAAAGCTAGAGAAAGATGCTGCCTGTTTTTAACCACTGGTTACAGCTTATACTGAGAGCGTAGATCAAGGTGAAGTGTTTGCTGTGAATCATTGTAGGTTTTCAGCCTACTTGACTTAAACACACATAAAGGCCGTTCTCTCCGCACCACCTCAGTAATCAAACCAGTAAGTGGGAGTTAAAAAAAAAAAAACCCAGAGGTGAGAAATGGCAGTTTTGCACACATTTTCTGCTGAAAACTGCACCATCTGGAGTTCAGATCTGAGATTGTGAGAGTGTGCAGCAAGTGTCTGCCATGGTTTGATTGGCAGGCTGGCTAGAGTCAAGACACATCAGACATTTTGTCTTTTAAGCTAGGTGTTCTGTGATTTAAAACTTTGCTAATGCATGTTGACATTTAGATTAGTAATACTCTCCCAGTCTGTTATGGCAATGACAACCCAATTAGAGGGTGGTCTACAAACCATGGATATATTTTTTTTGCAACTATGTATTGTAGTCATAGCAACCGTCATGTTCATGAATTTTGGGGCTTTCAGTTAGAAACATTAGAAATGTAATGTCCACTGTCACAAGCCTTACAAAAATGCTCCCCGCACAGATTTCATAACACAATTTAAATCCTTTATGAGGCAGAACAAAAAAAATACCCTTCCAAACTCTTCCATCTCTGCATGCAAGCAATCGCTGAACAGTCATTACATAGAGATTCATTAAACTTTGTTGTAGTATTGGATCTGTGTAAAATGTCGCTATTTTAAGGTCATGTACTTTTTATTGTGTTTAGTACTGTATGAAGATAGTTCTAGGAACTAAAGCTTCTTCTGGTCATAGGGAATAACAGCAATTTAAATAATACAGTACATTTAAAATTGCATTTTGATGACTTCTGGAGCACTAACTTTCAAGCCTATTATACAGGCATTTATTCCAGTCTGGAATCGAAAATGCTCTTTATTCATTTGTGTGAATGAATATGACAAAATATAAATGTCTTTATTAGGAATATGTGCATGTTTCATTTATCAATGAATTTTCAGTATCAAAATTTGGTTTAAATAATAGTTACCCCTGACCTAAACAAAATAGACATAATCCACTTATATATTCTTCGTAATTAATTATCCGGTAAAGAATGAGGGTGATTCTAAGCCTAACCCAAGGAAGAAGCAAAGGGCAGGATGTAGGACACCCTGGACAAGATGCCAATCCATCACAGGGTACACATAGACACGGGGAACACCCAACCCAGGGGTGGCATGGCCAGAGGTGGATAGTTCAGGTCCAGAAAGTAAAAATCCAGACCAAGATTTTGCTTCATCCAATCAGGTCTGTAGTCCCTGACTGTGACTCTGTATACTCAACTGGTTGGTTGAAACAAAATGTTGGTCTGGATTTTTACTTTCTGGACCAGAAATATCCACCTCTGAAGGCGCCGCTGCCCCATTCCTGGAGGTGTGAGGCTATGTGTCACCCATTGACCCTCCGCTTTGCAGCTGAGGTTTACGAACCTCCACATTGCTATTCTGGGACTTGGAATTTGACTTACTAGAGCCACAAACTGCACTAAAGCAGCAGCTCTTATACAACCATACTGGATCTCCCTCGTAGCAACTATGGTTGCGTGAGACAGATACATTCAACATGGTTATTTTGATTGTAATCACTCAAGTACTTTGATTATTGCGACTCATCTGGTGTAATTACTAAGGCTAAGGGAAGAAGTGTATAACAAATTAAAATAAAAGATATTACAATCTGAATGATCAGTCGATTAGTGGTTGTTCAAATTATAGCCTGCTAACAAAGAGCATCTTTTTATAGTAACGAATCCTCCAACCAGTGTGAGATTGTGGGTTTTAAGGCTGATTGTAATGACCCCAGCAGGGATGAGGCTGATAGGAATTGGAATAGTGCTCCCGCAGTGTTACATGATCAGCGCCCAGTCCTGAAGACAGTCCCTACCGTGAAGAGCACACGTTCCGTGGGCGTTGGCAGCTGGCCTGCTGCACTCTTCTCCTTGCCCGTCTGTTCCTTGTGCAATGCTCAGCTGATTCTCTCTCTCTCTCTCTCTCTCTAACCACATGGGATGACATAACAGGCTACATGTGGCCGAATGTGCCCTCGCATCCCAAGTGGAGGCAGCAGAGGTTGGGACAACAGCCTGTCATTTGGGGTAGCAGTCCGGCAAAGGAACGTTTATGTTCCTGGATCTGAATGAATGAAGTCTGCTGTAAAAGAGCAGTATCTGAACTTCAAGTGGCCGTGATCCCAGCCTTGGGTGTGAATTGCCTCCGACCAGGCTTGTGTCTACACACGCGTAGAGCTGCTTAATGTTTCAGCAATCAGGGGTGGATCCTACACGCATAGAGGGTGAATCAGGGGTGCACCCTACATGCGTAGAGGGTGGATCAAGGTGGATCAGGGGTGAATCCTACACGCATAGAGGGTGGATCATGGGTGGATGATGGGGGGGGGGGTTGTTGACGGCAGTGGGACTTGCCTGAATGCTACATGAGCTTTGACCTGCACTACCTGCCCCACTAAACCTTCACATGGAAGTGAGGCTCTACAAAAGATGAATGAGTAGGAGTTTATAATATAAAACAAAAACACCTACTGCGGTTGACAGCCTCGCATTTCCATTTCGGGGTGCGTTTAGCGTGCCTTCCTGTTTTTCAGCAATCAGTTAGACCTACAAAGACAGTGCAGGACTGCTGTAGTGTTGTTCGACTTGAAAGGCCATCATCGTCACTGAGACCAGGGTTGGCACACCCCTAGGCAGTATGGACGATTGCCTTTGATCAGGGGACGCAAAAGAGCGTGCAAAAAAAATCTAATGAAATACCACTGATAACATTCCATGATATTAGCTATTTACACTAGTTTTAATATTTCAGTTGCCTAGGGCACCTGAAACCTCAGGCCCAGCTCTGATTAAGAACTTGTTGTCCTATCGTGAGTTAGAAGCACCATCCACTACAAGAATGTATAATTTTACATGGTATAACTTACTATTTATGCTGTTCCAGATATCTTTAGCTTCGCATCAATATTATCAGATCCAAAATAATCAACGTGAGGAAAAGAAACGTTTCTAGTTTTAGATAAAGTATAAACGCAGGCTACTAAGAGACAGATATTCACTTGCTACCCCCCCTTGTGCGATTTGTTTTTTCTGATCCCTTCCTCCAAGCCACAGAGAGAACTTGGATAAAATAGCTGTGTGATGTCCATCTAGATAAGGGTGTTGAATCAGTTCTGTTATAGGAATAGATGAAACAATCCCTTGATTAAGTGCCTGAGATTTGCGGCGTGAGATATCATTCGTAGTGATGTCAAAGTTTGAGGGGCGGGGGGTGTGTAAGCTTTATTGGGGTCATCAGGTGGGCACCCTCCTTCACTGGTGTTTTGATGATGGGCCCCCTACACCTTCAGAAGGCTCATCGGCAATGCCTGGCGTCCCAGGTGTGCCCCCCTCTGCCTTCAACCCTTCTGACCCTCTGTTGTTACTTTGAGGCCCAGGAGTCGTCTCGCCTTTCCACCCACAGCCATCGGCTTGCGTGCTCTGCTGCTCCTGAGAGGGCTTTGATGGTCTGTCGTTGGGCTTGGCCTCGAATAACAAGATCCTTAAGTAGCCCGATGGTTGACTTGCCCACAAAGCCTCTGCAGCCAACTTCCACTGGGCAAATCTTGGCCTCCCAACCACGCTGTTCGGCTTCTGCTGCTAGCTCCATGTACTTTAGGCTCTTGCGTTCGTAGGCCTCCCCCACAGCATCCTCCCAGGGAACAGTGAGCTCTATGATGTACACATAGCGGAGCGTTGAGGACCAGAGCACAAGATCTGGTCTGAGGTTCATCGTGGTGATCTCAGATGGGAAGCAAAGCTTTTGGTTCAGATCAGCCACCAACTTCCAGTCTTGTGGTCCTCCGAGCTGGCCGACGTCTGATGTTGTAGGGACTACGGCTGGCTTTGCCCCTTCTCGGATGAACGCTCTAGTAGGTGCATGATGGAATGATGGAGGAGGCATGGCATTGGTCTTTGTCCGCCTGGTCTCCAGAGCAGCTGCCAGGCACTTCAGGACTTGGTTATGCCGTCAGGTGTACCGACCCTGTGACAGGCTTGTTCTGCAGCCGACCAGAATGTGCCTGAGGTTTGCAGGGGATGGACAGAGGGGGCACGTGGGGTCTTCTCCGTACCATTGGTTGAGGTTAGAGGGGGAGGGCAGGGTATCGTATATGGCCCGTAGAATGAAGCTGGTGTGAAATGCCTCCATGCCCATCAACTCCCTCCAAGAGAATTTCCTCCTGACCACTCCCTCCCATCTCATCCACTGCCCTTGCCTTGATTGTGAGGCAGCCTTTGCACATTTTGCTGGCTGCTCTTGTCGACGCACCTCCTCAATGACCAGAGCTTGGCGCTGAGCTGGAGTTGCCTTATACCAGGATGGTTTGCTCTCCCCAAGGCCAAGGCCTCCCCTCCCCTGTTGCATGAGGCCAATGATGTCTCTGTGTCTAAGGTCTGACTCTGCCTGCTGAATAGCTGCAGTTGGGGTCCACTTATTTTGGGTCGCAAGGGTAGGAGCTTCTTGGGCCACGCAGGGGTCTCTGGATCCTATGAGTGTCATCTCCACCTTCACTTTGGAACACTTGAACTCCTCTGTGATGCTGGACACAGGAAGTTCAAGCACGCCTCTTCCATACAGCCCGATGTTACTGAAGCATCTTGGGACCCCCAGCCATTTTTTGGCATATGAGCTGCCCACCCTCTCAAGTTTCTCAACCTTTGAGATTGGGACCTCATAGATGGTCAGAGGCCACATGAGGCAGAGTAATAGCCCAAATTGAAGGCACCAAAGCTCTTTCTGCCTGGGAGCATAGTCTTGTTGATATGCTCCAGTCCCCGTATGGTTTCCTGCCTAAGGTGGTCCACTTGTTCGGTGTCCTTGAGGGTTGCATCATACCAACGTCTGAGACGCTTTACTGGCATCTCTGACACTGCTGGTATAGGCTCCTCGTCGACGTAAGACCAGTGTTCCACCAGCCTTCCCTTAATCACTGAGATGCTCCTGGACCTTCTCAGCTTTATTTCCATTCAAGCCCACTGGATGTTCACTGGATGTTGTCTTGCAGCTTGTTTAACAGCCATTTAGCACATGCCTTGGTTGTGGTGAGTACGGTCATGTCATCCATATATGCTCTGATGGGAGGGAGACGAAGACCAGTTTTGAGCTTACGCCCCCCAACCACCCACCGAGAGGCTCGGATAATGACCTCCATTGCCATTGTGAAGACAAGAGGTGAGATTGTGCTCCCTGCCATTATCCCTCTTTTTAGCCATTGCCATGATGTGGTGTATTCCTCTGTTGTCAGGCATAGCTGCACGTCTTGGAAGTAAGATTTGATGGATACAATCAGATGGATAACCAGTTCTGTGGAGCTAAAACTTGCGGGCACAGACTCAGGGCTGAGTAATTGGTCCAGACGACGCTTCTTTGGCAGCTCGATACACCAGGTCCGTTACACCTAACACCGATACATATTTTCGCCTGTTTATGTTTGTTTTCTTTGCGTGCCACGTGAGATAAAAACACTCACGTCAAATTCAGGTTGGATGAAATGATAATGAACTAATTAAGCATTCATTTGGCCTCGTCTGGCACCATGCATTCGCTACATTCTTTAAATAATTGTTTAAGAATGAATTGCTGATTCAAGTCATTGGTATTACAAAGCTAAAAACCAAATTTTTTTATAAATCATGTTGACCGTGATGATGGTATTTTTAAAGATATCACTCTTTCATACTTTACAATATTTTTTCTGACTCTTTCGAGCATTTATAAACTGCAAAATCCTCTTCTGGTTGCATGCCTGTGGTTTATTTTAATCTTACAATTTACCCGAGTTTATGCTTAGAAGGACCGTATACAGCTTATATATACACTCTTTTCGAAGTTTCCAATATTATTTGAGTTTCCAATTTACAGCAATAATAATTTACAGTTAGGCCTATTAATATTAAGAATTTTGCCCAGGTAGCTGTATAAAGTTTGTTTTTACGAAGCCTGGACTGGTCAAAAAATCCGTACCGAGTCACCATATAACCTACATTAAGCTAAAAATAGCATTTTGTTCCTACGTGAATAAGTGGTGTATCTCGGTCCTTTCAGATAACACCAAAGGGAACGTTGGACTGATTAAATAAATAGAAATATCCACTATAGGGCTGCACTATGCCTGCAATCATGAAATACAACCTGTGGCAATTCGGATCCGACCTCTTTGTCTCATAATTTCCACATCTAGGGAGTCAAAGTGACATTGCGAGAAACGATTACATGCAGGACCACTGATACCTTTAAATGCAATTTTGTCAGTACATCGAATATGGAATAAAGCCACACGGAGTCCCATGTAGCGATTAATAGCTCCTGCCTGCGAAGAAAAAAAGACGGCAATTGTATATTCCGACAACCTGAGGTCTGACGCGCTTTGATGTTGGACGCTGAGTGTTGGGACGGAGGTATCTGGCCACCGATAGCTGAAATGGGATGCAGGAGAATTAAAGGCAGTCCGTCAGAATAATGCGGGAGAGAAAATTGCGAATATGAGGACTATAAATACAGAAGAGGGGGTTATTCCTCTATGTCAACCACGCTGAATGAATAATTGCATTCTCCATTGTTCGTTTCAACATAACAGAATGTCTTTACAAAATACAACCTAAAGAAAATTAACCTGTCTTCACTGGTGATCCATGATTAGGCAGCTGACAACTACAGAGGTTCTTTTCTTAGATGCATCAAGCTTTGGACATTAATGGTTCTGACCTTTCCAGGCTGCCAGCTGTACTTCTGCTAAGGGATGGGTATTGCATGCATGATAAAAACTAACACATCTCCTCGTCAGAAATGGATTTCAACGCGCTCGAAGTTCTGCAGCGAGCTCTACAGTCCTGGTACCATAACGTCTCCTGGATGTGAGGCAGAAGGGTCCGTGATCTGTGCTGTAACGTAAATTACTTCTTAACCAATAGCCCATGCATGTGACAACTTGCGTATAACCAAGCGCAAAAATAACACATTTTAACCTAAATGAACCCAAATTATTGCTACGGTATAATAACGTATCAGCCAAATCACAATAGTCAACACAAAGAAAATTATATAATAAAGATAAATAAATACGCGAATAATACAAAATGTATCACAATCATAGGTCAACGTTTTTATGCAAACATATATTCGAATAAATGTGATAACTATAGTTTGTTCGTAAAACACTGAATCTGTGAAAGGGTATGTAGAGAAGGTGCTGCTTGAAAACCTCACCCACTCGAGTCTCAGCACCAAGACCAACCAATAAACACGCGGGTATCCTTTGGCCGTATAAAAGATGCTGCGTTTCATTCATTTGTTCAGTTCTCCCGGGTCCCTGTCGGTCATCCTTTACTTTCCGGCTCGTATCCTATACGGTAGCAAACCTTGAGCGATCAGAATGGAAGGTGTGTTTTAATGGATCGCCGCAGCCATGCAAACCGCATTCGTCGCGCCGTCTCTGAGTTTGGGAACTTCGACGCGCTTCCCGATGAGCAGTGAATCGCAGGGCTTGCTGGCGATGAACTGGTCCGTCGTTTCTCGGGGAAATGCGACGCCTCTGGAGCTGGAGAACCGCCGGGCTCTGCAGTACGGCCAGTTCTCCTCGTCCACCTCGGTGTTCCTGGCGGTGCTCATGACGCTGCTCGTCCTTGCCACCGTCCTGGGCAATGCGCTTGTCATTCTGGCATTTGTTGTAGAGAAAAGTTTACGCACACAAGGAAACTTTTTCTTTTTGAATTTAGCCATTGCCGACTTCCTAGTGGGTAAGTGCTGTTGGCGCATTCAGTGCCATTCTGTTTTATTATGGCTGACTATGAAAGGGGAAATTCAGATAAAAAAAATGGTAACACTTTACTTAAAGCACTCATGTATAATGTATTATGATGACTTATACTGGAGCATTATAATGTATTTTGGAGCTATCTGTGGTGCATACATACTGCATAATAAACATGGCAGTGATGTTCTGTGTCTTTTTATATTTATAACCGTGTTTATAATACTTTATGAGTGCATTATAACGCATCATGAAGGTATCTATAATGCATTATACGAGTGCTTTGTGTTACCAAAAATTTACGTATTTTTTCCCTCAAACAAACGTTTTTCAAAGCATGCCACATACACAGAAGAAAATCTGAAATGGCAATTAAGATAAATACGTTCATTTTTATTTTATGTCATTAGGAGGGTTTTGCATCCCCGTTTATATACCGTATGTCCTAACCGGAGAATGGAGACTCGGACGTGGTCTTTGCAAACTGTGGCTGGTGGTGGATTACACGCTCTGCACGGCGTCCGTGTTTAACATCGTCCTCATCAGCTTCGACAGGTTCATCTCTGTTACCAGAGCGGTAAGACAACGGGTTTTATAAAGAAACAAACAAACAAATGAAAAACAAGAAGTACTGAGAATTCCTGTAATCGAATTCAACATTCCAGGTAATAAAAACGTAGTTTATATAAATGCCTGTTCTCCCTGGCAGGTGAACTACAGGTGTCAGAAGGGCGTCACGCGGCAGGCGGTGCTGAAGATGATGAGCGTGTGGCTCGCTGCATTCCTGCTCTATGGCCCAGCGATCGTTAGCTGGGAGTACATAGCCGGCGGAAGTGGGGTCCCCGCCAAAGAGTGCTATGCTGAGTTCTACTTCAACTGGTACTTCCTAATGACTGCGTCCACAGTTGAGTTTTTCACTCCCTTCATCAGCGTCACCTACTTCAACCTCAGCATCTACATCAACATCAGGAAGCGCAACCTGATGCGGGCGGAGCGGCCCGCCAGTGTGGGGGCCCGGGACTGCGAGATGGAGCTGCGTGGCAGGGCTGGCGCCGAGGAGCGCCAGGTGTTCTTCGTGAGGCCCGCGCCGGCCCCCGGCATGGCTGACGGCACCAAGGCTGACGGGAGGACTGGGGGCCGCAGGTTCCTCGGCGCCAGGGGCTCAGTGGTAGTGGACAGCGGGCTTCTGGACCTGCCCCCGCTGCAGGTGGAGGACCTGGCCCAGAGGGCAGGAGACGGGAGTTACGGACCCGGAGAACTGCCCTATGGCTCGTCTAGAGACGGCCGCCCCCCCGCCACCGCCTCAGACAGCTGCATGGCCAGCCGCTTCCGCCTGTCCCGAGACAAAAAAGTGGCGAAGTCTCTGGCAGTGATCGTGTGCGTCTTTGGCCTCTGTTGGGCGCCATACACGCTGCTGATGATCATCCGGGCCGCGTGCCACGGTCAGTGTGTGCAACACTACTTGTACGAAACCTCCTTCTGGCTACTGTGGATCAACTCCTCCATCAACCCAGTCCTCTACCCTCTATGCCACACGAATTTCCGAAGGGCTTTCAACAAACTGCTGTGTCCCGCCAAGATCAAGATTCAACCCCAATATATGGAGCAGAAATGCTAAGGCCTAGTCATGTGATCATTCTTGTCTCTTCTGCAACGTTGTGTCAGGTGAGCCCTTGGTTCTACAGATTAATGGCTGATTTCATGCATGGACACGCTGAATGCAAATCGCCAAAGTGACTCACTGCCTGACACACTGTATAAATGTGACGGAGTCAGAGGCACAGTGTTCTTCAGTCATGTTGATCTAGGTCGTGGCAGCATGGTAAAATGAAATATTCTTGTAATAAATGACAATCAAATTTTGGTTCCTATGTGAATCTGATATTCCTGCATACAACACAACAGCAGGTAGAAATGGTTACGACTGATTTAACACAGGCTGCATAAATCTCCTGTCTAGCAGCTGAATAGACCTATTTTGTTTCCCCTCAGAAACAGATCTTACTCATCATAATATTTATCACGATCTATATGCTGCTGTCTTGTGTTGTGATTGATAGAACCTGTTATGCAGTATGTAGTAGCAGTCTTGGAATATTAAGTTATGCAGTAAAAATATTAAGATTTGCAACCTAAAATATTTATTAATTCATTAAATGGGTTTTACTAACGATGGACTTGGTATTTTTTTTATTACAGAAACAAAGCTTAGGATATATCCCATGGAGAATATTTGTTATAGCCTTTGTTGACTAGCCATTGATCTAAAGTTTATGATTCAAGGTCAATGGAGGGTAATTCACCTGTAGAGAAACTATTTACTTCCAGTTTTCTGAAAATTGCGAAAAATAGCAATTCAGCAAGTCCCCGACGATACTACTACGCAAAATGTAGCTGGATATAAACCAAAGTATATCCATCAAGTTACTGCAAGCACCTCAGTCACTACTTGGTTTTATTTTCCAAGCGAAGAGTAAAACAAGTGGATCAGAAACAGCAAACAGATGAAGTCTCGGGATAAGTGACATTCTGTGTTTTGTTCATTTAAAAGAAAATAAGTTTTAATTCCTTACTTGGTACTTCACAAATCACCCTGACTGTCACATTGCGGCTACCGTGACGACGAGGATGTGTCGGAATTCACAGGAAAACCACAAACGAAGCGGCGACCGGGAATTCAGTGACTGCAGCTTTGAGCTAGAAAATTCAAAGGCTCTCCTTTCAAATACAAAATTCCAGCTGCGATGAGAAACAGACAGATTAAACAAGGAAATTATCAGTCCGATTAAAAATTTCATTACTCTAAGCAGAGAAAAGCCAGTATCTTACAGGTAAAGTATGGTTAATCGCAATTTATTGTTTATTTGTGCAAATGATGTGATTCTTGCCGTATTTGTTCTCACTGAATTACATTTAGGTTATGCAGACAATATAGATGGAAAACCCCAAACAAAAGGAATTAACAAAAGCCCCCTTCATCCCCTGCCCAGACAGATCTGGAATTAAATGTCTTTTCATGAATTAAGATCTACAGTAGCTGTTGTATTCTCTCAAGTCCCAACGGGATAAAATGCAGCTCAAGTTATTAACAGCGGTCACTTTAAGCATCCATGTGCCCATACACGCGCGCACACACACGCACACACACACTCACACGCACAGCAACAAATTTCTACAGATACAAACAGTAAATAGGGAATTCCTCCACCAAATTGCATCCAATAGCCAGAAATCACACGGCAGAGGAGCCGCCATCTAAGCAGATGCACCTGTCATAACGTGACAGATATGGTTTGTATGCACGCGCGTTTCCATAGATCTTCAACAATTCAGCGCACGCAGAATGACACGGGAGCAAGTTCATAGAATATCTCATAGGGTGCCAGGACACAAACATGGCTGCCCTGCCAACTATAAGAAACGGGAAAGCATGCCACCAGACCGATAATGGCACATCCAAATTAGGCTGAGGCACAGACCTGCTAGTAAGAATGGCCAGCAGAGCGACCGAGAGGAAGAGCGTGTCACGCCGGCCTCAACGTGGGGTATCGGCTCTCCTGCATTTTTATTTTCAGGTTTGCCGAAGGAATGATTTCAGAAAAACAAAAGTGCTACACAGAGGGAGTGTGGCATTAGCCGTGAAGCTCGACAGGTCAGAGAAACTCGCTGCAGAAAAGGGAAATAAATCATTCTTCGGAAAGGGGTCACAGGTGAACGTGACAGAATGAATGGAGAGCAGAAAAAGAGGAGAGAAGAGCAAAAGGGTTAGAAGGGGCCTGCGTTCAACACTGGATGGATGATTTAGGGAGAGGGGTCAGAGGGCGTTCAGTGGCGCCCCCTACAGGACCAAGCCCTCGTAAACGGGACCGTCGGCCTCTGGGGACTCCCTCCGTAGCCGCAGGTGCTCCAGGGTGTTGTGGAAATGCTTGTTAATCTGCTCTGTCTCCTCACTCGATTCTAGGTTTGGGAGCTCTTCTCGGATTTTCTGAATGAGCTGGTTCAGGACCTGGATGGTTACCTGGGGGGAAACGCCAAGTATTTTATTACGCTCCCAAAGACAGCTGAGAGAGATACAGCTTAATTTCTAAAGTTCCGACCTTCACAGCGCTACAACTGCCTCAACTCATAACATCTCTAAGGCCTACACGATCATTCATAAATGCAGACATTTAGGTCCACGTTCATAATGCATGCGATTGACCTTGAATCCTTTAAAACATTTAGTTATTCTTTATTTATTCAGAATCTAGTATACATGGAGTTACATTCCGATGAACCAGTAAGTGTAAAATGTCCAGTACGAATATGATAAGTAAATAAATAACTACCGTCATTGAATAAGTAATTACGTTAACTAAATACCAGTAATTGAATGCAAGTTCATTTGGTTAAACACAGGAGTAAACACTGTACTATTAAGCACTGTATGAGATGTTTAAACTCACAATCACTACAGAGACAGGAAGCGTAGCTGTGTGGATGCTTCTATCGCCTGACATTGGTAAAGTATCGTATGGTACATCGCCAGCCGGGGAACAGATCAAAAATCTAAGCCAACTACTGAGTGTGCACTGAGAACCATCGTAAAGCAAAGAGCATCTGTATTCCAGCCAGTCACATCTGCCAGAAGTAGTAATTATTTTTACGGCATCTTATGTCAAGCATACGTAAAATAAACGGTAATCCAACACCACTATAATTTTAATATGTGCATAAAATGTATAAACATTAATATGTGCATAAATGGTGTATATTTTTTAAGATCTCCATGTGCCCACAAAGTGCATGGCAAAACAATCCCCCACCAGTTACAGTACAGTACTGGATCATGTGACCGTGGTGAGGAATTAACAAGCTCAGAGCGAAGCTTGCGGCCCTGTCTCAGCCCAGGAGCGCAGACTCAGCCCAGGCAGATCAAAAATAACCCAGCCGTAGGGATAAATGTCAGAAGACGCAGCCGAGGATGTGTGGGGGCTGTGCAACCCTCCCCCCCCCAGCCCACTCTGCAAACTGTGAATAACCTGCACACAGTCAGTGCCAACACTCCGCAAGCTCCAGCTTATGTCTCCCATTATTGACGCCCATCTTTGCAGCTCTCTCTTCCTCCTCAGCTGCCGGATATTCCCGGGGGAGGGACTCAAAAGCCGAGCTCAAAAGCTTCAAAAGCAGAGACTCACAGTTTCCCCATTATTACCCAACACTGTCACCCCTGCTACCTGCTCTTACAGAGACACTGCAACGTTTTCCAGACCACTGATCAGCCTTGAAGTGAAATAGCAAAAAAAGACCAGAGAGCCAAAGAGAGCCTTTGTACAAGGGCAGCGGGGGGGAGGGGGGTCGTACCGCTTCATTCTCCTTCCCGTAAAAGTATAAGTATCTGTTCAGTATCTCTATGAAGAGCTGCACTTGCAGAGAAGGGTCCATGCACTGGTTGGCGATCTTCAGCGCCTTCTTCAGACACTCCATCACCCTCTTCCCGTCCCGGATCTGAAGACGACACAGCAAACAGACGGGGCACTTCAGGAAGTGCTTCTTCCCTAAGTGAAGTCCATACTGTAAATTTGGAGGCTATGAGGCTATGTGTGTTCTATCTGATATTGTTTACATTCTTTGCTTATTTTGTTCCATGTCTGTTCCTAACAGTGTGTATGGTACTGCAAACACATTAATCCATATTTATTATCGACAACATATTAAATTATTTGGTAAATGGGTTGTTGGTGTTTAAAGTGGTTTTTATCATGCTGAAATTGGATTTCTTAGATGAACGGAGAATAAACAATCGTTTTTCCCGTTAAAAATAATGTAAACAGCGTCTTGATAATAGAGTTCAATTCAAGTGGTTTCTTGGAACCAATTACAGTCGGACAAGGGGTACATTATTGTAGATGGGGGGAAATAATGCAAAGACACAAGATACAGGATTTCCCTAGCAACAAGCAAGCATGACTACCAAAAAAGGAGGCAGTCTCGGCTCTACCAACATGTACACATAATGAGGGGAGTCCGACTGGGCTCTACCAACACGTAGACATAATGAGGGGAGTCCGACTGGGCTCTACCAACA
>JAODJW010000007.1:18610371-18623277 GCA_026777045.1 Hyperopisus bebe | reverse complement strand
TGTTCTGGGTCTGCTTTGGAGCCTCCTCTCAGTCAGTGTTAATCTTGACAGCATATTTTTAATTAGTTTTTGTCATACTGCTCAAGGGCACCATTGCTCTGAATTCTACAGCATTCATATGTACTACCTTCCACACAGCGGCCCGTCAGACAAAACAACGCAGAATGTTTACTCATCTCTAAGGTCCTTTCCTACTGGACACACTATGGTAACTATAACCGTGGTAAGTATAACTAACTACAGTGCAGCCATTGCTAGAGAATGGGGATGCCATATTTCTAAGTCTTTCACTGGGCTTCACTCTAGCTCCCGTTCACGCCTCTCATGGGTTCAGTGTTGCTCTGTGGGTTAAGATGTTGTGCCTGTGATTAGAATGTTGCAGGTTCAAATCCCAGCAGCAGCCGAGCAATTTTGTGATTGGGTCCTCCAGCGAGGCCCTTAACCTGCAATGTCTTTGGGGGCTGTCTGGGGCCTGTTTCACAAAGCAGGATTACTTGCTTAGCCAGATAACTTGCCAGATTTAAGGTAGGCTATATGTAAGTTGATGAAAATAAGCCCAGACTACCTTAAATCTGGCTAAATAAAGTTATTTGGCTAAGCAAGTAATCCTGCTTTGTGAAACAGGCCCCCGGTCCTGCTTTCTCAAGTGTATGTTGTTTTGGATAAAAGCATCTCTCAAATAAATTAAATACAAATGCCTTGCTTGGATCAGCAAGCCATGGCGGGCCTTATCCGGCTACACTGCACTCCTGCAGTTTAGCCCCCGTCCAAACTGTGCCAGGCAGGTCTTTCTGGCTCCTCATCAGCCCCACGCTTAATGGACAGTCCAGAACACCTTCCCGATTGCAGGCTTTTTATCATACCACATTAAAAGGCACAGGGAGTACAGCTCAGCGAAGTAAACACCAGAAGCAAACAAACAGCGGAAAGGCTTAGCGCAGTGTAAAAATAACCGCGGTCGGCATTAAACAGCCCGCGAGCCGGCCACTTCCTCCCAGGGAGTCACTGCAACGGTGTCTTGCTAGGGGGGCACACAGCAAAACATGTTGCCATGCACTGCGTGCAGGGCATGCAGTCTGTGTTTCTCTTTAACCCCCCCTGATCTAATGGCTGCATATCAGGATACAGGCAGGACCGCCGGTCTGCCGTGATCCGCACCAGCTCTGCCGGCAGATGTAACTGAACAGAGAGCGGAGAGGCAATTCTGATGGGCAGCACTTGGGGGCTAAAAATAAGAGCCGGCCTTATCAAAGCGGCGAGGCAGCGGGTGGGGGGGCACGGGGGAGCGACTCTGGTCCGGCATGCCCCCCCCCTCCCACACAATGTGTGCTTTTAGGGCCACTTCAGATTCCCGGAGAAAACTGCAGTCAGGATTTCAAGGGCGAAATTACAGACGCTGCAATTCCCCTCTTCCAAGATGTCAAAAGTGCACAAAATACAGAGTTACAGGCCAAAATGGGAAACAGGGATTGTGTACGGCAGGTTTCCATGGAGCATGGAGGGGACTCCAGATAACCGTGCTGTTTGGCTCTAGGAAACCAAATACCGTGTAGAGCAGTGTATATATGCATTTGCACATATATTCTTATGCTGTATATTCGTAAAGATACTTATAGTCATATTTAATTTCATAACAGACATTCAATAACACGTTTAAAACAGCAAAGTAAAAAAATATATTAGTATTACTGAAAATATTGAATGGAAAAACCAGAGAAAACAAGAAAAGAATGAGTAAAAGGGGCAGATTCCTTCTTCGCCTGCTGCTGCAGATCCGAGATGAAAAGCTAAATCATCCAGGAGAGGGAAATGGGCACCAGTGTTATCAAATTTCCGTGTGAAAATGATCTGCGGTAGGTAGACGAGTTCGTGAAAGTGCTCGTTCTTCCCGAGGTTGGGGGCTTGACCGTACTTCCTTATGTGTGAATTTTACCCCAGTTACATGTCTGCCTGTCCTCGCTGTGCACTGACCTCCCTGCCTTAAAAACAGGCAGGCGAGTTGGTTATTAGTGTGAAGTAAGAGGCTCTATTACAGGCACGCTCTTCCGAGACTCCCGCCTCTGCCGCTGATGTAATTAATGATGATCCTGGCAGGGGCACCAATTACACTCACCCTCCCAAGACCTCGTTGGTCTTGACGGCGTAATAGGTGCCCATGGGCACCTGCTTGGCGCTGACGATGCGGTGCTCGAATGGAGCCGGCTGCGGGGGGCAGTCGTCTGAAAATGGAACATGACAGAACAATTGATCCGGCTGGCCATTGCCGTGCTCGTTGCTATGGATACGGACCCCAACATAAATTAACAGCGATGGCTGGTGAAGTTTCACAGAAAAAAATGGGCATTTAACTTGCCAATGATAAGATGTGATTCTGGAATCTTCCTCTTCACAGCGCCCGTCGCCGGGCTCAACTGCCTGGTGCTCGAGACCTCGAGATTCTTCTGTGATACTTCTGGCCGCGTCAGCTTGGTGACAGTGGGGGCAGGGGGGGCCTGTTCAGCCTGGTCAGCCTGGGAAGGCGGCGGGATGACCTCTGGCTTGGGCTCCGCCTCCAGATCCAACCGACTTCCTGTCCCGGTGCTGCCCCCACTGGCTTCTGGCATCTCCGAAACGGCGAGGTCCTCCAAGGGGCTCGCAGATGTGACTGCAGAGCTGTGGGTCCCGTCCTGTTGCCCCTGGGATGGGGCTGAGGACAGATCCCTGCACTCAGCAGCCACCAGCAGCTCTGGAACTGGCACCTCCTGGACGTCTAAGCCAGTGACATCCTGGCCAGCCTCACTAGTGATAAAGGGCACAGCGAACGTTAGCAGTGCATGAGACTGCGAACTCCTGAAAACGATCCCACCATTCCTGTGCAGCGCATACAAATTACAGGAAAAAAAGGCAAAATTGTAAACAAACATCTGCAGAATAATCGCTGCCATGCATTATTATCAACCTTTCCAAGCACAAGGCTCAGCTAGTCATCATTTATCATGTCAGCGGCCCAGGGAAGGGTGGGTCCCTCAGAAAGGTTTGCTGACTGGGGATTATCCATCCATCCATCCATCCATTTTCTGTAACCGCTTGTCCCGTTCAGGGTTACGCCGGGGGAGCTGTATCCCGGAAGCTGGTTGCCAGCTGTACTTCCTGGCTGGCAGCAAACTGACATCCAGAATGACTTTTATACCTTACTTGTCTTCAACATTTAGCTAAATACGAAAACATTTATAGCAGGAAACAGGTCAGGATACTTTACGTAACATAAGACCCTGCACCCCTTTGGTCACTGTCCCTCTCCTTGGCCATGATGCCACCTGGCCAATCATCCATCCCTCCATCCATCCATCTATCCATCCATTTCCTATTTCCATTTGTCTTATGCAGGGTCACAGGGGTCCAGAGCCAAACTCAATCCCTGGTCCTGAATTAACAGTGCTAACTACTGCCTCATTTGTATTATTATTATTTTTACTATTGTTATTATTTTTATTTATCTTTTTAATTATTATTATTATTATTATAGGGCGCCCTGAACATGACGTCATACACACGCACTGAGGGCACTGCGGAAGCCCCTGACTGCACGTTAGGGTTGTGGGGACCGGATCACATGACCATGTGGAAACCATGTAAACATCATGTGATTTGTGAGCAGATGCCATAATCCAAAGTGTCTTACACAGCTCACATCCCAATACGCTCATCCATCTGCTTACTTTAATT
Source organism: Hyperopisus bebe (assembly GCA_026777045.1). NCBI lineage: Eukaryota > Metazoa > Chordata > Actinopteri > Osteoglossiformes > Mormyridae > Hyperopisus > Hyperopisus bebe. The sequence continues at coordinate 18,619,572 of JAODJW010000007.1, read as the reverse complement.
TCTAAATATGTTTATTTAAGTAGTTTTGCTTGAGTGACTTAAATCTAAAAATTAACGAGTCCCTGCCCAGCACACCACCTTTTCTGCTTTATGTCCCTCTCCTTCCACGTTATCCAAAGGCGAGTCTGCGAGGGGTTAAGTTTCTGTCCCCATGGATGCAGTGTGTCCCTGTTTTTTTGTCAATTCATCTGGAGTGCGTCAAGGGGCACAATCACGGCGACGGAGGCAAATGATCAGCCCCGTGTAATTTCGCCGTGCCCCCGGACCGCGCATTTGCTGCATCCGTTGCGTGTTTCCTCATGAAAGCCGGCACGCAATTGAGTGCCTTTCATTTTGAGAATAATAAGCCAGCTGCTCGACATGGCTAGCCCATTCTGCTACCCCCCCACCCACGATCAACCCACATTCTGCTTCCTTTCACGTCAGGAAGGACGGTCCACGTGTCTGGCTTTCCGGAACGCCTGCCTGCCTTGACCTCTTGCCCGTGGATGCCACTCGGAATGACCGACAGTTGGGGAGTGAAATGGAGAAGCGGAGGGTGTTGAGAGCCATTGCTTTTACGGGGTGCGCGTGTGTGACGCCCATAGCATGGGTATGTGGAATTGACTTTCCTGACTAATGGTGTGTGGCACTCGTGAGGTTCAAAGGGACCCTGCAGAGAATGTGTGTGCGTGCATCTGGAGAAATGCTGCACCTACATGTGATCTTTGTGACATGCTATAGGAGGAAATGTCGTGGGCTGTGTTCATACCTCTTCAGCTCTGTGGGCTTCACCTCCTGGGGTTCGCTTTCTGCCAGCCTGGCCTCCTCACCCACGCAAATCCCTTCCACCTCGTCGACCTTCTCCAGAACATCTCTGGCAGGTACCTCTAGGCTTTCCACATCCTCAAGAGCATCCTTGGCAAAGGTCTGAGTTCGCGTAGGCTCTCTGCTCTTGTGGGTGACCTCCTTCGGCCTCCTGGGCACCTTTGCACTTACATCGCCGCTCTGCTGGTCCGATTGGGCAGCGGCAGATGGGTGTGACTCCAGGGGCCGGCTCTGACCAGGAGTAGAGATATCCGTGGTATTCCTAATCTCTGCTGCATCGCTAGGAGTCTGGGCGGCATCTGGAAGAACGTGGCAGGGATCAAAACAATAGCTCCACATTTAAGTAAACATAGCAAAACATGGAAAAACATGGTATCCTGTAAAGGAAAAAGCCCTTTCTAAAATGAGCGAATAGGATACTACTGGCCACTATCACTTTCCTTAAATGTAGCCTCTTTCACATGCAAGATTTTGCCACGAATATGATTTCTGCAGTGGGATCAGGAGGTGGGCAGTTTATTGCATAAGTAAAAGCTCTCAATTGGTGTTCAATCAGTGACACGAGTGGAGAGATTTTGTGTATACATCGTAAAACTGAGTGACAAAGTGACAATGGCTTCTGAGGGGGGTGCAGCTAAATATGTATTTTATCGAACAGTTTTAGAGCTCAACCAGGACAAAAGACACCACTGGAAAGCTACTGCTAAGGTATTGGTGTTAGAATCACCAGCAGATTAGTGGTAACGGTACATTTCCATTTGTGTGACCAAGCCGACTGTCATTAGACAGAGAGGAAACAGACAATGTAGAGACTCACTTTCTGGGGCTCTCCCAGTGTCTGGCCCGACCTGGGTCCCTTTATCGCAGAAAGAGAATTTAGGCTTTACGCTTTTGTCGTCCGATTTGTCCTTCTTCTGCCAAGAAACAGAGATAGTTACAGGCGTACCGGACGAGGACGAATGACACCAATTTCTCAGACCGCCGGAGCGTGACCCGACCTCTACATTTCTGCGGCAGAGCATGACACGGAAGTGGCTTAAAAAGTGACATGTAATCACAACATTTCATGCGGCAGAACATTTATAATAGTGTGAGGTTGACAAAAAAATGTCTTGGCAGCTTGGGTAATTACAGAGCTTGTATGTTAATGCGGATGAAAAGGCCACCTTTGATTCAGGCAGCATAAATCTACACACTTTACAGTATTAAAATCAGCAAGTCTCTCTGAATTCGGGACCACCTACTAGCTAAATAAATGGATCGTTTTTCAGATGTTAGAAGGGAGAAAATTCAAAAGCTGAATGATGAAGACCCCTTTGCATTCAACTACCTTTAGTTACAATCTCTGTAATCTGATCCCAAGGAACATTTTACTAGGACTCATGTACCATGCACCATGCTTGTCAACATAACAGCAGATCTTTCAATTATAAAGGCGGAGCTTATAATTCATCTTATAGTTCAGCTATATATATATATATATATATATAGAGAGAGAGAGAGAGTATATTCCCTCGGTATAGATTACTGATTTTAGTGGCATATGCTCTTTGTGACAATGACACTAAGTCGCTTTACAATTTTAAGTGTAAGTTCACTAATGGAAGAAAAGCCAAACATATCACCAACATTCTGTCAGTTTTCCCCAAGTAACTGGGCAAGATCAATAATAATTAAACCAAAGAACATTTTAATTTATACGAATGAAAGAAACTGCCAGTTGTAAAAGAAGCCCATACTGTTTCTGCCTTTCCAACTAAGGGCATACTTTCCTACAAGGACTAATGATTACTGACATGTCCTTTTTCGGAATTCTTTTTTGGAAGTCTTTCTCGAAACGTCCAGGACAAAAACCAGACTGAATCACATCAGATCTGATGAAGCGTTATTAGCACTCTGCCAGCAGTCCCCGTTGAACCCACATCCGCTAATTGTTCACGCGGCACATTCACTTAATCGTTGTAACACGAAACTAGTCTTGAAAACATGCTGTGACTCATTAGAAGTGGAACTTCTGTACGGCTCCTTCGCGGATGCCGATTGTGAGGGGATCAGCGGCCAGCAGACCCTGCCATAATAGCCGGCTTCTCTTAGTGAACCGACGACAGTTAGAGCTCCACGAACCAGCCCCTCTGTCTTGGTTCATCACCACCAGTGTCGGGCTGGTAGCAAGTTAGCACGCCAGTTTGTCTGCTCTGGATCCACTGACCTCCTCTGCGGTCCCCGCCTGAGGCACGGAGCCCCTCAGGATGAAATCCACGATCCGAGAGCTCCGGAAGATGTCAGCCAGGTACGCCAGCACCTTGTCGGCGGTGGAGACAGAACGCCCGATTCCCTCCATCTTCTCCCGCTGATGTCGGTTCTCTTGCTGGAGGCTCTGGAGCAGCGATACCGTCTCACCGCACAGTGTCCTGACCTCGTCTAGAACGCCTGCCTGGCACCTCCGGGCAGCCACCACCTCCTTCTCCTGCCCCAGTCGGACCACCTCCCTCTCCAGGCTCCCAATTCCCCGGCACACCAAGTCCAGTCTCTTCAGCACCTCCGCCTGGCTGTCGGAGATCTGCTCCACCTTCGCCTCCAGCAGGTTCAGCTTGACCTCCACGCCACTCAGGCTGCTTAGCAAGGTGTTGGCAGGCTTCTTGGCTCCCGGAACCAGACCGGCCTTCCCACCATTGTCCAGCCTGCCCCCATCGTACATCTTGGCAATGCAGTTGGCCAGAGTTGCCTGCTTACTCATCGTTCCAGGTGCTCACAGTATTCACAGATGACACAGTTTGGAGGGAGAAGACCCGACAGAGGAAAGACCTGCCTTAATCTCGCCTCAGTCCATCTGCACCGTCAGTAGCTTCCTATTTTAGCTGCGGCCGTGTCCCCGGGAGCCTGAGGTATGCCTGTTTTTCCCACTCGCACTGTTCGTCGGATCCTGTTGTCTCTACGCGCCAGGAACATGACACCACTTAAATAAACACCTCACCCAGGATATGCTATCGGCCCACTTGTTGCTCTCTGCCTCCACCTCCCGCTGCCCCTCCCCACCAACAGCCAGTCCCACAGCTACATTGATGTCAACAAAATATTTAAATTTGGTTTGGAAGATGGCGATGACCGACCGACACGCCGGGAATGATCTTCGGAAAGCCACCCACCACCTGCCAGGGGAAAGAAAGACGTGTCGTGCGCGAGGAAAAGGTGATTGCTTTAGTCGCTGACCCTGTCAGTCTGCTGTTTCTCATTTTGCTGGTCTGAAGTACGCACTTTTTTTGGGCCAGAGGGTAGGCCAGGGGATGAAAAAAATGTCAAAGGCCCCCACAGCTGTTGCGTTACATGGAGCTGGTGCTGTGTCCCCAGGGACTCTGCCGCCACCATAACATGAGGGCCTCTTCCTTTGACATTGGCTGACCCGGTAATATGATTATCTGTAGGGAATACAAAATGGCCGATATCTTATTGGCTTTAACTTTAAGGACCCCCCTCGCTCTCCCAGCCCTCTGATTAGTCGTCCTAATCAGATGCCTGTTCAAAAGGCTAGGGCTGGTCTCTAGATGGGGTCCTTCCTTTCACCTGACTAGCCTCACAGCAGTGTTGAGGTTTCTTTCAAAAGGAAGGGAATGGAATTCAAGAAAACGCTCTGAATCTGTTGCCAAATAAGATTCTGTAAGATGCAATAGATAGAGACAAACCACCTTCCAGTCCACTGGCACAAACAATGGCCTCATGTTTTGCTATGTTCATCAGATGGCATGTTAGCCGCAACCTTAATATAGTGGGACACAGACCTCCTGCCCAAACATGAAATGAGGCCAGCGAGTGTCACTGTCACCCCCCACTCCCCCCTCCAAACTCCAACACAAAACAGCTGTGTTATGCAACAGAGATTCTTCGACAATAAATCTCTGGTATCTGGGTGGCCTGCCGGGTAAAGGGGCCCAGGAGCCGCCCGTCCGCCACCCGTCATTTAGGCTTAAGATCGCACTGAGAAGTATCCCAAGTCAAGGGACAGTCAGGGGAGCAAACTGCAGAAACTGCTCCATGGAGGAAACACCTCTCACCTTGGGGTGGGTTGAAGCCCCCTCTGTATCCCTCAGTTTCATGCAGCGCAGGGTGGCACAGAGAGCCGGATTACTGCCCATAACCGTCAGCCTCTTGCTCCCACACTAAGCACGCTCTAGGCAGTTTACCCTCCAAAAGGACACGACCGTGAAGGAAGCGACTCGTCACAATTCTTGTTCTGCATTGTTGAAGTTGAACTTGAACTTTATTGTTATCCCCTGGGGGGCAATTTGTTTTACAGCCAGCAACACTTAATAGACAGACAACAGAGAACATAAAAACAATTAAAAGTCACATTGATTTAACAAACCAATGACACTTGGAATAAAAGAATTTTTAAACCTATTTGTCCTACAGTTTGGTAGTTTATATCTCTGGCCAGATGGAAGCAGCATGAACTGCCTTGATAAGGGATGGTTAGGGTCACACACAATTGACCTTTCAAAATCCTGGCCTTAAATAAAACCGATAAGTCATTAAGGTCTAATCCTGCAGCTTTGCTACATGTATTAACAATACTCCTTAATCTATTCTTATTTCTAACATTTAGCGATTCATACCAACTTAAAAAACAGAAGGTAAAAATAGATTCAATAAAACAGAAATAAAACTATTGTCTACCCTAAAACTTCTTAGCTTACATCTTAGCTGATGTAAACCTATGATTTTATGTCTGGCATTGTTTCTTCCACAGACATTTTTTGCACTAAACATAAAATTTATAAATGCCGCTATATTTGAAATGGTAAAATTTAATGACCACAAAGCTCCTGGGAACATGCGCCAGAGTGAATGCTGACCCAAACACATCGCACCCGAGCCCAGAGTTGGACGTGATCCTGGAAGCTGTGTCTGTGTCTGGTGGCCCCTTCAGGAGAGAAATGACTTTGTTCCAAGTCCTCGAGGCTACTGCCACTGGATAGAGCTGCCCTCCCCAGCCCACTCTCTGGGGGCTTATCTGGGGGAGGGGTGTGGGTTGAGGGAACACAGGCCAGAAAATTACCCATCAGTAATCACCCCTCCACCTCCGAGTCATCAGAGTGATGTCATCAGCAAGCTCCCCCAGGTTCTCTAAACGCACAGTGTTTGCATAAGAGCGACAAGTCACGGTTATATAAAATCAACTGTTACATAAAGCGTGTTTCATTTTAGATGTTCAGGACATACAGAGACTGACAGAGTGCATCGGAGGTTTAAGGTAAAATCTGGAAATGACTCAATCTGCATAAGAAACCCTGAAATACAGAAAAGGCAGAATATATAGTCAGATTCTGAGAACTCCAGTGTCAGCAAGTCCTCCCAAAAAAACGACATCAGAAAATTCAGCTCCATGACGATCCCTTGCTAACAATATAACTTTCCACAGTTTCATTATTATTCAATGGCACATGAGTTTGTGATCAGGGGACACAACTTAATCATTTAAATACAACAGTCTGTTTATTGGGGGGATGAATGAAGCCAAATTAAATACTGGGGGGATGTGTCTCCCCCAGTTACTACACCCCTGGTTTTATTATTGTTTGATAGTTGCCTTACAGTATATACTCATTATTTATAACACACCATATATTCCACTGTTATGATGTAGCGCACTGTGAATAAAATATGGCAGTCAAAGAAGATAATATTTAAATGATCTTCCTGCTGATGTAAACCTATGATTTTATGTCTGTCAAAGTGTGTCAGCTTAGTCGTTTCAAAACCTCTCCTAAAGTCACCCCAGTATTTGCAGCAACCATCCAATGTATTTTTTTTACTTGACAACTAGTATACCATACTACTCAAAACTACATCCAGTTATTTCACTAATTCCATTGAGTAATTCATTGAGTTAGTGGTAAAATTTAATGATTTCATGAAATGGCTAAGGTGCCCCAGAGGAGATGTCAGGCAACTGAAATGGTTCAGGATATCAGTGACTTTATGGAGAACAGAGGAAATTGGAGGAACCTTTGAGAAATCTCACAGGCAGTCTGCAAAGACTATGATGTACATTAATGCGAAGGACCGTTTGACAGAATCGATACAGAGGACCGATGTGCTGTGGTCACCAGCATGTCTCCAAAGCCTCCAAAAACTATGAGATTCAGTTCTGTCACAGTGATTCATTTACATAAACTTCAGTGCAAATGGGCTGTTAGTCCAGGCTTGCAACCTTCAGAATGTATCGCAAACTTGGGATGGAAACTGTAAACTCCACATGTATCGCAAACACACTCACGGCCCGGGAGGAAACGGCAGCTGCTTGTTGATTTTAGTGATTTGTGTGCTTGTTTGTTTTTGAGCAAAGTAAATACTTTTTTTGCATAACCGTTTTTGTTTACTTAAGGCTTGTTTGCTCAGTTAAACACTATTGACTTCAGGCTCTGGAAAGGACAGCCCTGGGAGGTGAACCTGTGGGGGGAAAAACAGGACCCCTCCTAGTCTGTCATCGTAACTGCTGCTTGTTTCCACAAACATAATGCCCCATAGATCACATACCAAACTATTTCTTAGTACCAAAGGAGAGAACATTCTGTACCAATGGCAGAGTTTCAAAAAGACTGCCAGTTAGAAAGTGATCTCTAGCAGTTTGTCAATGCTTGCAGCTCTCGTTTGCTCTTGGAGAGACCGCATTTACGATTTGCCGGGCCCAGGACACCTGAGGTTCATCTCAAGCACCTCTCAGCCCCAAGGTATTGGGATGCACTGCTTCCTCAGATCCGAGGGGGATTACAATGGGCTGGGGAGCCGTGGAAGACATTATAGCGTGTGGGGGGGTGACATAGCCGACTTGTCCGGAGGGCAGCTTTTTGTGAAATTGCATTACAAAACAATACGCAGCCATACTATTAAATGTAATTGCCTATGCTAATGTCACGCTTTGTCTAGCCCAAGCCTGGTGACATAGCAACCAGATTCGAGCCCTAGTTTCACATGCACTGCAAAATCGAAAAAAAGTACAGAGACGCGGGGAGATGAGGGTGTGAAAATGATGTTATTCTTGCCCACCGGTGACTGACTCACCTGCTGAGCTGCAGATACGGCTGTATTAATGAACTTCTGTGATGCTACCTGTGAGGCGATGGGCCGTCCACATAAATACCGACACACATAAACAAACAGCCAGAGTCGTCCTATTAGCCTTCCATCAAAAACAGGACTTCCAGCGTCCTTTGCTGGTCTGATAAGCCTCATGGATGGATGAATCTATTCCTCTCAAGCCTGATGGTATTATTCCCCTCCCCCCCCACCTTCTCAGAACCAAGCTAGTGGTGAAAAAAACATGAATTTGGAAAGAGAGAACTTGATGATATAAGACAGGTGGACACAGAGACACGAACACGTCTCTCCCTTTAATGTCGACCAGTGGAGCACATTAGTTATATACACAGATTTGGAGAATTTTGCACTCGTCGTCCACTTATCATGCACTCATTCACAGACTATTAGTTACACAACAAGGCAGGCCTGTTAATGAGATACTTGTATTGTGCTAATTCACATGTAGAACTCTTTGATTTAAAAATATCTGTCCCCACTGGGCCAGTAACAGCAGACAGACCAGAGACATGGCAAAAATTAACAATTATAAATCAATAACTCAGCTGCATGAAAGCAATAATTAGTTCCCTTTGACAAGATGTTCCAACATTTTCAAAGGGATTTCCATATTGTGTATTCTTAAATCACCATACACATATGTAAGCCAGCAGCCTAGTCAATGTCTACATAGGTGATGGGCACCACATGTTACTAAAGGTTCTATGTCCCTGTTTTGACAAGAGATGGAACAGCCAATACAGGGTAAGTGAGAAAATCATTTATACACCCATCAGATTCAAAGCGTGTGGATCCACACATCAGCTGCTCAGTGATAATGCGACTCGCCAAGAATATGTTAAACCATCTATGATCCAACGAGAAAAGCATGACGCAGTTTTTTACAACAATCCAATGCACAGCATAATACGAGCCCCAATAATCATAATCTCGAACACGGCTGGAATGTAGCCTAGAGTCTGACCTTGTTTGTTTTTGTTTGTTTTGACACGTGGGTGCTGTGGATTTAAAGGAGTCCCCGTTCTCAATGAACACAACCCGCTTTTTTTATCGCCCGGTTCAGATTCTTACCGTGAATTTGCGGATGTAGTCAGAGACGCTGAAGCCGGCGGTGCTGAGCAAAAGAGATCGGTAGACAGAGGTGCTCATTACTGTTTGCCCTGTGTCAGCGTCGTAAGGTCTGCCATTCCTGAAGATGTCAGCCTGGCCGGGTATCAGAACAGTGAGGTAAGTGGGGGGGGGGGGGGGGGGGGGGGGGGGGGGGGGGGGGGGGGGGGGGGGGGGGGGGGGGGGGGGGGG
>JAODJW010000007.1:18591703-18610271 GCA_026777045.1 Hyperopisus bebe | reverse complement strand
GCAAGTGGCAGGGAGTGGGGATGGAGTGGAGTGGAACATTCCGGAAAGGACTGGAACGGGCCCTTATCTTATCAGCCCCTCCAGTGGGTATTTGTGCCATCCCGCCCCGATAGTCCCACCCACCACCACATCCGCCAGCCACTTCCTATGTGGAGATAACAGCCGTTTCAGATTAAACCAAGTATGCAGCAAATATGAGACCTGCACTTATTAATAGCGGGAAGATCTGGGGCTGCTTTGGACCCGTGCCACACTGGGGGGGGGGGGGGGGCTTCCCTTTACCGCCCCGCTTTTCTTCAGCTCCTTCACCCCTTGACCACTCCTCCTGTGCATCTCCTTAGGGTACAGAATCCCCCTCCCCCCAACAAAAAACCTCTCCCATGAACAACAATGCAGCAGTTCCAGCTCATCCAGCCAAGGCGTCTGTAGAACACCTGGAGGACCAACGTCTATTCTACGGTGGGCAAGGAGGATGGCAGAAGGACCCACACATTCACAGCTGCCAGGCAGGAGAAGGTAGAAGGTTTTACCTCAACACAGTGCAGCAATCTGCTCACTGCAGACAGAGAAGGTCCTGGAATGGAGATGGGGGTGATACATGTGGTGGCTGGGCGTTGCAGACCTGGCAAAGACACCCCAGATGTCCTTGGGTAGTTCTTCCCAGCTGGAGAACCTCAATTAGCAGTGTGACTGTCCCCCCACCACCCCCCCAACCCCACCATTGCGTTTAGGCCTCAGTAACTGGGCAGGATGTCTGAGTCTAATGAGGATTCCTGGGAGATCTTGCAGCTGCCTAATGATACATGGTACATAGAGCCAGATCAATCAGCAGGCACTGACGTGTTGACTGACCGAGACTTGGAGGATGGTGGTGAGGATGATAAAGATGATTTTATTACTGCTATTTTGCCCTTAATGTGACATTTTTGGAGGTTTATACATCTGGCACTCTGGGAACATAAAATTTTAGGCAAAGGTCCTCCACTGCCATGTGCCGACTAAAAATCTGCAGAAGTGGCAGGTAATTGGTATGATTTAGGTGTCTGGAGGCTGCCTATGGCTGGGGGGGGCAGCCATCTCCACAACTGGCTCTAGCCCCCCCTAACCCAACTGACCAGGCTGCGCAGTGTGTACTTCTTTGATTTAGGAGAACAGCATGTGTTTTGGAAAAAGCACACGACAACAGCTGGGCCCAAATAATCAACTTGGAACAAAAAATCCCCCCTCCCCTGTCCCCCCACAGGAGAAACAGAAAGGCATCCGAGCATTAATAAGCGGCAGCCCTTTGAATTCACTGTCACAGGACAAATGAGGTCCCGTAACGATGGCTAGGCTTTAATTGTCACTCACGCCGCAGAACACAGGATCCGGCCAAAGCACAACGATGCCGTGGCACTCCCACGTCAGAGTCGCAGCGATGACAGCTAGAGGGCTCCACTGACAGCCTGAATTTTGAATGAGCGCTTAATGAAGGGTCCTACATTCCGCAAACACACAGAGATGTCACTTCCCTGGACCTGTCTGAAGCAAAAACAAGAACAATAAGCTGCTCCCAAGAAGGAAATTCATAAACGGCTCCCTGTAAAAACGCTTCCATTTTGCCGGATTCACGTTGCGTCAGGTTAACAGACAACATCAAATAGCTACTTTCGTTCACACAAACTGAACAGGCTAGGATGGGAGAAAATGGATAAATGGGGCTATAAATATTAGGATGTTATCTTCTATAGGACAATAAGGGAAAACTGGGCAAATAAACGAATCCATGCTATAAATGCTGAAAGAATTTGGTCTTTTATGCAGTGACTTGTCAGATTTGCTGTCTGATAGAGGCAGATGGCCAATAAGCATCTATTTTTGCTTGTTACCGTGCTAGATGATGTCATAGGCAGACAGAAATTTCTACTGATATTTCCAACACATGTTTTCAACGTGAATTCACAGATCACATTTTTTCAATCTGGAAATTTGTCTATATTATTATTCCATAATATTATAAATATAAAAAGTCTGTCCTACACTAGATGATGACAGACTGACCAATCATGACCAGGCATCTCTGGCCTGATTGGCTTCTTGTTGGGAGCAGATCTCCTATATCCATGCACTATGAAACAAAATAAGATACTGGAAAACAAATCTGTACTATTTTTACTAGTACAGATCAACAAAGAAAAAACATTTGAAGTCACAATGAAGATGGTACCTAGTTGTTTTTGGGTGAAGATGGTAACAAAGGTTTTCTGAACCTTTAAAGTGTCAGTTTGGTTCACTTCTTCTGTGAGTAGGTCTGTCTGCTACAGCGAAGAAGAACTTAGGACTCCTAAAAATAGCCACCTACTAACTCCCTCTGGGTACAGAGTCACGAGACACTGAGGTCAGGATACACTGTCACACTTCATTGACCTGACAAAAGCTTAAATTTAAAAAATTGCAGATTTTCGGGGGCAGTGAAAGGGAGGCAGGCGAGCGAATCCCAGGGAGCTGAGCTGCAAAGCCATGGATCATCAGGAATTCTGAATGGGCAACTGCATTCTGGGCACATTCAATGTGCTACTTGCAAAGTCAGAGATAACAAGATTTATAGTGTGGTGTTCATAAGTCACTGCAAGTTCAATTACTACTACAGCAGTGCAATCTGGTTTTTGTTCAATGTCTGTCATTTTTTTTGCTTTACTGTAACAATCATTTGGCTAGTAAAAAAAACTATAGCTAATGTTTCGGTGTTGCGACCTTAGTAGAGTGTTAATAGTTGTTGCTCTCTCTCTCGCGCTCTCTCTCTCTCTCTCATGTGTCTGTGTGTTTAATGCTTCGCAGTTGGGAAGTTACGATTGGCTGGGCCATGGACGTGATCAGACTACTGATTGGTTGCTGAAGGAGATTCCTGATCATATAAAGGTAAGCTCCTTTGCCAGCCATGGTTTTAAAAGCTGTAATGCAGATATTGTACTTGCCCTGGGGGATGTAATGGTGGTAGGGGTCCCTTTCAAGCATACCATATAGGGCCCTCAAGCCAGACCAATCCAAATATGTTCCAAATTTTTTAGGGCCCCAATCACTAAATGTCCTAACCCCTCACATTCTGTAATGTAGCCTTTTCATTCTGGATTGTTTTACCCCTGTGTTTTAGGAAGTTAGTAAGTTGTTCTTTTTGTTTTTTCTCTTTTAGCAAATACATTTGGGGATTCCAATGATTCCATTAGTCTAACTTTGGTTACTTTGGCTTGATACCTTCCCTGAAATGTATGCCCCCACCCCCGTGTCAAACCAAATACTGTGAGGGCTGATTTTCTGGCGTTGCTGGTGGCTCTTGGGAGCAGAGAGGGGGGAAGTCCTGTCTTATGCTGTGCCTGGGTTTCCTCTAGGCCGATTTATAACAAAAGGTAGCTCATGCAGGCTTACTAAGTCAGGAATACTCTTTGGGTAAGTACTGTTAAGAACCTGTAGTTTGGAATAATTCATGCATTACATCAGGGATAGGGAACCTGACCCATAGAGAGCTGATTGAGAGGCCATCCCAAAAACCCACACCCACACCGGCCCTCCATGGATCAGATTCCCCACCCTGCATTACACCATCAAAGCTTTAAGCAAGACCAGGGTGTGGGTGGGTGTACCTATGTGAATCTAGGGTGTTTATGCAGCTGTAACAAACACTGGTATGAAAGAGAGGTGTACATAGGAAAGAGAAAAGCACACGTGTGATCCTGTCATGTGATCTCGTCTCTGAAGGCAGTTGACTTAACACTGACATGTAGGTAATATTTCCTTAAATCACGGCAACAGCCCCTAATGCCCTTCTAGCAAACCAAGAGGCCTAGTCTTCCTGTGTATGAGGCTAGGCGTGGATAGAATGCTAAACAATGTCTTAATAATGATTACAGATATCGTAGAAGCTGGTCCTAATTTAAAGACACTCATAACATTAAGGAGAAAACCATACCACCTCAGAACTTCTCACCTGGGAAGAGAGGTCGCGTGGGACCTTAAAGGTACTAATGCAGTACGGAATAAACCGATTTAAGTTTTACTTACCTACAACGCAACAACCTGTAGGCATTAAACTATAGCGTCACACATAGGGCCGTAGTGAATGGTTCTATTTAAGCATGTTTAAATATGCTAAGTTTGTTAGTGCTATATTGATTTGTATTCCTGTTAGAATGATTCATTTCTGTATAAATACAAGGGCCATAATCCTTAGTTATGTTCATACGCCGTTTGTCCGTGGTTTCTCAAATTTGAGGTTTATTTAGGAGAAGGCAGAGGCGTCGTTCAAAAGAGTTGCCGGAGGCACTTTTTTTTCGAAACTTTGCAGAGAAAAACGTGACAGTCCAGCAATCAAGAATACGTCATTTTATATTTAATATAAATATCATACTGTAAACTGTAACATTTTATTTTCGCATGACAAAACTATACTGAACAATATTATAGTATTTAACGTTTCTTTATAAAACGGCAAAAATTCTAATACAAAACATTAATTAAAAAGTATAATAATGTAATCACGAAAACAAAATGTTTGCAAATGTGGTGCCTCGCATCCTATGACTCGAATGCCATCTGGTGGTGTAGGAGAGAACTGCAGCATGCTCCATTTACCCCGCTCTCCATAGCCATACAATTTAATATTTTAACACCATCGATATGCCTAATAACTAAAAACAAAAACAAAAAAAATCGCTCACTATATTTATTTTCCCAATTCGCTATATCTGGGCTATATGTAAGTTAATAATATTATAAGTAAATTTTTAGCTAATAAAACAAAATACTAATACAGTATACTATATGCTATGTCAAATAAGGCATGACAATTGTATAATGCAGTTTATAGAAACTAAATTAAGCAGACTAATACAAAATTTTACCAGAGAACCTTATTGTTAAGTTACCTTCTTTATTAACAATAGGGAACGTTGTTGATTACTTATGATCATGTGACCACTGTGTTGTATGCAATTTTCATTAAAAGAAATTAATACCCACAAAACGACATTTTATTGAATCATTGTAATTTTTAACTTTTACGCTATGCAATTAAATATTTGAATCCCCCACCCGCAAGTCACCACTGAGGTACCCTGAGCAAGGTACCGTCCCCAAGCACTGCTCCCCGGGTGCTGAATTAGCTGCCCCCTGCTATGTCACGAAACTCACATATGGGTTAAATGCAGAGGACACATTTCGTTGTTGCGCACTGTGTGCTGTGCTGTGGTGTGTTAACAATGACCACTGATCACCTAATTCTAATTATTATTTACACCATGCATGTTTGCTCACAATCACGAGATTACAGACACAAAAGTATACCTTCGGTTTACTGACACATAAAAACATAGTGTAATTCTTTGAGAAATACAAAATTACTACATCAGTTGAAAATGATTAATTTTGCTAGCTATTGAAATGCTGCTCTAATGAAAAGAATGTAAAATGTGATCCAATATTTCGACTGTGACCCCATTTACCTGACAACAATGTAATATCTGTTCTCCGAAAGGACTGAATAAATTCATTTCTGTTGCTAAGCAACAGAAAGGGTAGAAACACACTGTGACTCAAGACTGTTTTTTATTAAGGGTTTTACTTTTGTGAAACAAGTTTCAAACTGAGTTCCAAACAGGAAAAATGCCCGAAATTCAGTTAGAATTTCTAATATATTACCGCACATTTTTATTCTTGGCAACATTTATAAACACAGGACCGTTTTAGCAAATACACGCACTACTATCTTTATAAACTTTCAAGATTAAATGCTGTAATCACAGAAAGGCGGTGCATCTCCTACGTGTATTTACAGGAATAGAAATGTATAGGAACTGCAGTCCTCACGCAGGGAAGTACAATGAAAGGAAATTACTTTGCAAACGGAGAGTGTGATCCAGATCTTTCTCTTTCTCTCTGGAGTTATGTTGGGGGGGGGGGGGGTTGGTCAGCACACATGGCATTGTTCACTTCCCTATTTCCTGCCCCAGACATAAACCCCGCAACCGTGAATTGCTTCATTCAACCTATCTTTTTTTTAAAAAAAAAACTCTCAGGCATTTATGTGTTGGAGGAGGGGGCAGTGTGGTGGAGCCGGGGGGGAGGGGGGTTGTATGGTGACGTTTCCTTCTGATCAACGTCCTGATCTCAATGAAAATATGAAAGTCTTCACGGCCTTCTCCTTACTGTGTTTAGAGACAGCCTTGATTGATGCACACTTTCTGATAACAGCTTGAGGAAGTGGTGCTCTGAATTAATCCAGTAAATTTAAGTATTTGTTTTGTAGTACTATTTCCAAAGCTGGGTAACTAGTTAAGCCATTGCAGCATTCCAGTTAAGGTCCTTATTTTACAATCAGAACAGCGCTGCAGAAACCCTCTCATATGAGTCTGTGGCCCTGTTATAAGTGTCCTCTGTGTGATGTTCCCTTCCTAAATGAGCGCAGATTCACATAAATAGTGACCCAACAGAGATCCTGTGTGAGGGGTGGACCGGCATGCAGTTCCCTATGGCAGCCTCCGAAGAAGCTCATTATATCGGACCTTTTCAGTAAATAGAGCCCCAGAGGATCACAGGCGGCCGCTGTGCAATCGGCATAACATATCGCTGGTCTCCAAAGACACATGACTTATTTCGATAACAAAAGCATGATCTCAATCACATTGTTTCACATAACTGTAACTATTCGATCCTGTTTCGGTGCTGACAGTGCCCATAGCAAATACAGGAAGTAAAATACCAGATGCAGTTTTTTACATGAAGGATTTTCTTTTTGCGAAGCGCAGACAACCACAGCTTCAGTGTTCATGGGTTTTGTTTTTAACCCACCCCCTCACCGACCCGATCAAAATAACCATGCAGCGGAGCAAGATACTCTGTAGCCGACATGCAAACGACCACCAGTACTTAATTTGTGAACAATATCCCACCCAGCCAATAAAAGCAATATGACACATGCATGCTGGTCAAAGGAATTTTAAATGCGATTTTTTTTTTTTGCATGATAACTGCGATATATTTTACCGCTAGGGGAAAGAAATAATGTAAAATGAGAAAAGCCACGGACCGGATCAGGTTGCTCCAAAGCTGCGGGAAATCCCGCTTTCACTGGCTTTTCGGGCTGGGGAACGACAGTGGCTGTTTGCAGGGAGAAGGCCGTTAACGGGAAGCTGCTAAAGGGCTGGAAACTATGTGTGCGGTCCCTTTAATGACTGGCAGGGATGGGAGTTTACTGGGAATCTGTAGTGGTCTCAGAGAATCGCAACAGGGCAATTCAGGCAAAGGGGTCACGTCCAATAAGCGCTTCACAGACGACCCACAAATTAACCTTCATTAACCTTATTATGCCTTATGCAGTGAAACGCAATACTGTAGCCTGATCAGTTATGCGGAACCTAGTGACACCATACCTACCAGATCTTACACTAACAGCCCTGCAGACAACTGCTGTGTACTGGTAGATTAAATGGGGGGGGAGGTTATTTCTGAATATGCGGGTAGATTGAGGAAGTCCTCTCATCAATCATCTCTGTCTATCAGATGGTTTCGCTAAACTTTTTGCTCTTACTTTGTACAGCCAGTTAGATATATTTTATATGAATTTTATGCATGTAGCATATTTAACTTCATTGGTATAATTTCTCTGTTGTATTCTATATTTTGAACAAAGACATTCTCAAAGTAATTAGCAAATATAGAAATATTTATAGTTCGTATTAAATGCTTATGTTCAAATATGTTTTGGTGGTGCTAAAAAAACTTTTTTAACCATTCATTTAACAAAACACAATAAAGTCCGCTAATTTATTACAAACATTCTTATAAGGCTGCATCATAGCTACGGCATTAATTGCCAAATAACTCCAAAGCCAAGCGGAATGAATGCTTCCTAACTTCAACAACCCGGGAACCGCAGCCAAACCCACTTTGAAAACGTCCTGTACTATGTATATTTTCAAAAACAGCGGGTAGCAGGAAACATCAGACGGCACACAAGGCAAAAGAAAAAGCTTTGCGGAGCCAGCAATATGGAACACGTCCTCTAGTTTGAAAAATATGAAAGAATATTCAGGGACAAAAAGAGAATAATGAACAGCCTCGTCAGATTTTCCATTAAGGGCATCTGTTTACTGGCTGAATGTCGAGTTTCACTGAAAGCAACGTGTGGAAGATGGACCTGCTTCATCATGAGTTTGATTTACAGCGCGCAGAGGCGCATGCCGTGCTTAGGAAATAAGCGCATTTCACGTAAGGCTCGGTAATCATCTTTCTGAGAAACCAACAAAGCAGTGTGACATTCAGTTTATTTGAACAACACAGCAAATATTCAAAACTTTAATGTATACAGTGTAAAGAATCGCCAAAAAATGAATAAAATATGTTATTAAATTAAGAGAGTACAATAAATACAATTTGCAAGGCATGCAGCGCAGAATCCTGCTGTGATGCCATGGCATCCATCAAGTATTACAGCTCATTTGCGTATAAACAAAAGATCATGTTGTAGTTGAGCGATTCTGAAGCTGCACTTACAGTACCAGAGTTCCTACCCACAATTCCCCTTACCCCCCTCCCCACCCATTACAGAACCTCATTTGCCGCCATTATAACCATCTCATCAGTTTGCTGTGGTGAGGAATTCACAATATGTACACTATGCTTAATTTGAATATAACATACATTTTAGAATTTTTACACTTTCCAGACAGTGAACAGTTTGATAAAAGTCAGTTAAGATTTTGAAAATATAATTACTCTGCATCATCCAGACATGCGACCTAGGTGTGTTGCAGTTCCTGGATCACACCCAAGCCTTAGATAAATCTATCAGAGGAATATTCTGAACCATCCCAAGCACTTCGGGGTCACAGTTCACCCCATCAGGTCCTACGCAGTTTGCCATTAAGTCCCTGGAATGCTGATCCCATGTTTTGTCCCAAAGTGGCTCCCAGAATCCCGGTTATAGGATGAGTCTCTGGCCCAGGATTTTTCTGTTGATCTCAGCCAGTGCCACAGAAAACACGAAAGCCTTCTCATCCGAGAGATTGGCGTATATGTCTACCTCTTTGTCCTGTTTTTCTGTGGGCAGTGAAGAGAAAAGATAAGTCTACGGTGTTGTACTGACAGAGGTCACCTGAGGCGACTGCTCTAGGTGTCCAGTGTCATCCACGGCTTTCACAGCAGCAGACTGGGTTTTGTGTGTGGTTCTTTACATTCACTGCTACTACAGAGGCCAGATAAAAGGCTCTGCCAAGCCAAACTTAATGATTAATGCGCCAGTCAAAGGCTGCACAGTAAATCATTCATCTCAGCAGGAGTGCATGTGTGTAGTTTGCATGTGCATACGCATGGGCAGTCACGAGTCTGACAAGAGAGAGAACTTTTAAGTTACAATATACACAAATTCACACAAAATAGGGTTTTTACCCTTCTCCTCCTCCTGCTTCTTAAGCGTGGCGGTCTTCGGCCGTCCGCGACCTCTCCGGATCTGCTCGGATTGGCTGTTGGACCGGGATCGCCTCCTATTCTCCATGTCGATAGGTGCAGCCGAGTTCATTTTCTCCCTGCGGATTCGCTCTGTCCTCCTCCTCTTAGGGTCAAACTTGTCTATGAAAATATTCAGCGAGTCAAGCCTAAATATAACCGGCGGTGTTTAAATCTGACGATTTTCCTAAACGAAAGTCAAAAACAACCTGTCAAAAAATAAGACCATGACTTTAAAACTGGGTCATCGGTGCTGAAGTACTATAATTAGATGAAATTCTGCATTATCTACATCCTTTAATATTTAACTATGAATGCAAACCCTGAAACTCAAAACAGCATCAAAGTTAATTCAGTTTCCTACACAATATTCCAGACAGCAATGGAGATCCACTCATATTACTTTTCTATACGACCGTTTGGCCAGTAGTTTCGTCTTCCAATGAACCAGTAGTAACTTTTACCCACTAAGTAATCGCATAACGGAAATTAGCCCACGCGGCTTCCCTTTCACCGCCATCACAACAGCCTTCAAAGCTCTTTCTGATAAGTCTGGCTGTTAACAGAAAACACAACGTCTAACGGTATATAGAATACAAGACAGGCTGTAATGTCTGAGGCTTGGGCAAACTTATGGAAAGTTTCCTTTTATTTATCGTACACAGCATGCATCACAACTTCCTGTTGTGAAATTTATATTGTAGGAAACAAACTCTTGTACGTGTAGTGAATTTCAGACGGTAATTAGCCATTTACTGTATCTAATGTTCCAAGACATACTAAAGATGTCTATGAAGCTGTGTAACTGCAGGGCGGTGAAGACCCACTTCCTAGGATCAGGCCAAGGCCTCCTTCAAAAGACAAACCAGGCTGATGATTTTGTATGGTTTTAGGTCATGTCTCAGAATCCATAGCCTTTGCATTGAACTTGAATCTGAACATGTTTTGGTCTTCAGTGAGGCCAAGATGTATATGCTGAAGTGGGGTGATTTAAAACTTAACACTTATCTAACAGGGTGAACGGGTAAGAAAAACTAAACTCATTCTTTTCTAATCCATTCAAAAGGTTTAATTGCCCCCCCCCCCCCCAATAAAACATTGATGTTCAAAAATATTTAACTAATGGCATCAGTTCACATCTGGTCTAAAACTATTTTAATACAACCAGCCTTGCTATATTGCAAAGTCCTGGCAAAATTCCTGGTTAAACACCACAAACACTCAAAGTCTGCTTTCATTTGATTAAATCTAAGAATTACCCTTACCAATGTCTCGCCTGCACTGACCTTGTCAATGCCATGATCTCCACAGAATATCTTTAAAAAGAATTAGTCATATCCTTGTTCCATTTGTTCAAAGATGGTTCCCAAACAGACTATATCTGAGCTTGGTATCAGCCCAAGGGCAAACATTTTCATGTTAACCTTAATCCAGGCTTCTTTTTGCTACTCCATATTTAAACAGATATTAAACATCAATTACTCACTGAAAACTCAAACTGAACTTTACCTCTGATTTATATGCATTAATGATTCTACCATTTGTACCAGTATAGCCTCAGAACCATATTTAAACTTTACTTTCAAACAGATATGCCTGGGGGGGGGGGCGGGTTGCAGAGTCTTGAACATATGTGTAACTGCTATGCAAATTCCAGTACTTCAAAAACTGCAAAGCTCTCTAAGCAATGGGATTGTGACATCAGAAAAACATAAAAAGCACATCTGTTTCAGCATGCCAAATTCCCAGGCACTAGAAGATTTCCTCCTGGGATCAATTAAGTTTAATATTAATCTTAATTTGTTTATTGATATCACTAACTTAGACTTAAATGTAAATGGGCTCAAATAAAATGTAAAAAGTAACTTTTTTTGCAGTCATGTGCATATATCATGTTGGTTACATTCAGACCAACATTCATCATAGCAAGAATGTACATAATTTTGAAACTAACACACTGAACATAACAGAAGGGCATAAGGCAATGTCAGACACAGGCACGCACATGGAACGGTCTAGTATGGAGTAGTCCAAAAAATAATAATTAAAAGAAAAAAAAACAAATGTACAAAGAAAGGTTGTGTTTAACATTCCACTCATAACTTTGGCATAGCATTTTTTAAAAAGCAGTGAAGGTGCTTGACTCTTGCTGGAACAAATTCTATATAAATAGGCATTTTTAAGGCTCCAGTTCCACTCTAAACAAAATTAAAAATCTCATGAGAACCTGAGCAAGAAGATAACTGCAGAGTCATAGATGGCGTTTCTTACAATAACAGGCTGCATGATGAAACAGCTCAAAGCAAGCCAACAAAGAATCGGATAGTCTGCCGGTAACCTGATTCGTTCAAAACACGTCAGATGTCTGCTAAACTCCTTTATTTTATGCATATCTTATTCGAGATGATTTTGAAACTTACATATTCACCCTCCTGAAGTGACCAAATGATTATGAAGCATCACAATTCCATGTTCTGCTAAAACATAAGCTTGATAAGCTTTGATAAGCTTGTGCACGCTGACAGCGTCTAAATACATCTTTAATTTGTTAATTAGACCCCTCCTCCACAAAAATGTATGTTACCGTAGGTTTCCTGTATGGTGAGATTAGGGGTTTTATATAAGGGTTTAGCTAGGGGACAAAAAGGGAGCCGTCTTTTTGGTATGAAATTAAAAATTACATCCACACCCTTCAATGCCCCCATTTAGGCAGACACAGGCATGAACCCAACATTGTCTGCTTAACTACTCTAGCAACTGGGAACATTACTCACTTTTTGAAAGACAAAACTTTGTGTGAAAAAAATATACAGCAGACTTTTTAAAAATAGCTTTGGCATTGATGTGGCAGTAAAATAAAATAAGCTTTTTGCTTGGATAGTGTGCGCATGTTATATATTCCTGAGTGACACAAAATTAGAGTGACAAAGTACCGTGCATCACATGGTGCAAAACAGATTAGTGAAAAGGGAACTGAGAAAAACAGTATTAGTAATACTGTGAAATTATACTGCAATGTCAACCTTTATAAACTGATGTTTCAACCTGAAAACCCACCAAAAAAAAGTTTCCGTTCATTACCTATAGCTGGAGATGCCCTCTCGGTTAATTTTGCGTTTAGCAGTTTTCGACTAATGAAGACAAATCCGCAGGGACATGATTTGCAAGCTACTGGGATCTGATGGAAATAAAAAAGGGGAAAACACACATTAACACAACCACCGCAAAAGATCCTTCTTCTGATGATGGCATCATTAAAAATATATCACGTACCAAGGTTCTTGTACAAACAGCTGAATTACTCGAAGCGATGCTAAACTCTTTAACACCCCAATGCATCGCCCAATGGATAGAAACCATTAAGTAATACGAATCTTATCATTTCGAAGCTGCTGTCATTGCCCTTCTTTTAAATGACAAAAGTCAGATTTGGGCAGGGGGCCCCACAGCAACGCCAGCAGCCTCATTAAAAACCAGCACAGACATACATCTGCAGCAGAGACTGCTACGATACCCAAATGCAGTTTAAACATAATGTAAGTCAAAGATACAATTCGCCATTTAACATACATGGCAAACCAAACACCTGGCCCAAATCCATCGGCAGTGAATAATTTCAATCCTTTGGTCTCATTGTGATTTAGACCGATTTAAATAAACAAGCAAACACAGACATAGATTATACTAAAGCAAGTCAAAATCTAACGAAACAGAGCCACAAAACCAGGGCATATGTCATTGCACAGGGTTATGTGTGACAATCCAGCGACATATAACTGATAGGCGACTTCGCCGTGTTTTTCACTGCGCTGATACAGGAATTTCTGCATTAGAAGCTACAGAATTAACTGTGATACATTTACATTACAGTGATCTGATTACGCACTGGAATCCGTCCGATTTCATGTTATTGGCTGATATCTATTGCCATACACAACTTTTGCTTCCCCGCTCACAACGCCTACATCTCCGCTCACGCATATTTTATTCAAATAATATTCTAAAACAATTATATATACATTAAATTCCTCACCTGTTGATCGCATTCGGGGCATGATTTGGTGGCCATTTTCACTTTCTTGGCTTTATTTGCCGACATTCTAGGTTTCTCTTTGTTAAATTTCGACTTGGGTCCGATATTTCCCAATCGACCGATATTGCACCCGAAGTTGTGTCCGCCGCACTCCCAGCAAAATGCGATCCGAGCCAAGGCTCCCGGACGCACATAAAAGCGACATCAATCAGCCCGAAACACTGACCATGCGCGTTGGAACCGGCCAGCCAGACCCAAATTCGTCTTTTCCATATCCTAACAGCGAGCATGCGCAATCGCTCATATTGCCAGAGATAAAGAAAGACGGTTTATATGAATTTCGCCTTTCGTTTATTCTGTCTCGCTGTCCTTTACGGAGCATGCGTGTCCGCTCGCCCCAGGTCACGTGCTCTGAAAGCGAAATGTGCTGACTGCAACTTGACTGCAAGCTGTTCTGTAGTATTTAGCTTAATGTGTTTTTAATTCTTTGGAACAAAAAACTTGGCGTTTTTGTTGTATAGTTAATGGGGGGAAAGCTATAAACCGTCGTACAATTTTAATTTTATAAACGTAGAGTCTTTTTTCTACACCGTAATTTTAGGCTCGTTCTCTGATTTCTTATTTGACTCAAACATTTCCTGACTGAAAACCAGAGATAACTAGAACAAGGCTGCCCATCCCCCAATGTTCTTGTAACAGCAAGTGACTTTTCCTGCTCGTTAGAGTTAAGTACACGTACCCTGTTATATTTTGGGTGCGATGGTGATGTAAGTTATTTAAATAGCTGGTGCTTAAATTAAGTTATTATTGTGGAACCACGGTCACATGAAAAATCCCATGGCCTTTCGTATTTGTAATTGCGTGTATGTATATTTGCAAGACCAGAGATCGGTCGCAAGCGTGGTCAGGTAAAATAATGTTACTGTTTTTAAGGGAAATATGGTAAATCCGTAAAGACCAATTATTAGTACATTTGTATGTATAGTGAGTAGGTAGCAGGATAGTTAAGTGGTTAGTGCTATTACTTGACATATCAGTGGTTTAAGATAAGCACCGACTTAGCTAATTGGCACCTTTATATTACACAATGTGTGGTGAATTGGCGTCATGCTCCTGGGAAGAGGCAGCGTCCCCCTGAGACCCTGACCAGGATGATCGGTCTAGAAGATAGATAGATGAATAGATGGATATTTATAAATATAAATATCAATAGATTCCACTTAAAACGTGTTCCGGGCAAAAACGTCCATACATAATGGAAGCATGGAGTGCCCACTTTTACCTTTCAAGTATAAGTATTTTTGTATGAAATAGGGGTTAGATCAGATTCAAGAGCTGGTCAATAAATAAATGTCTAACAACTCATTGTGGATAAGTAGTAAGGTGGATTAATATCAATTAGCATATAATATTTAAAATAATATTAATCATTGCTGTTTTTAGTTTGGCGATACTTCAGCGTGTCCCATCTTGCTGACACATTGGGGTCGATCTCGATCTGTCTCTCGGAGTTAAATTCTCCACGGGCGTCTATAGGACGCAGCGGATTCGGGCTTGTGTTGCCAGTATAAATATGTACGAGGGAGGGATCATCAGTGAAAGAAATCTGTGCAGTATATTCACTATTATTGTACAAGCAAATGACTCGTTTGAACATGTCTTTATACGAATGTGTATGCTTGGAAAAAAAGTATCTAATGTGAATTGTATAATAAAATACCAGTGAATATTATGAAACATTTTTAAGATCTCGCCTCTTCCCAGAAACAGCCCAGAGGCCTTGTGATGGAGGAAGTCAGCTGCGTGATGTTAAGGACATTCGGTGGAAATTCCAAGCGTAGCAAACAGGGAAACAAAGCAGGGATCGTTTGGGAAGGTCACCTGGGGGCTGGTGCTGTTTTGATATGCTGAATGCGCTGGCACTCGTTGTCTTGTACTGCACTCCCCCGCTCTGCCAGCTGATGTCAGCCACGCGCATTTACATGCCTGGCATGACACAAATCGTAACGGGTCTGTCACTACAGGATCTGAGTCAATGTGGGTTTGAGTCGCGCATGCGCCAGCGTTGAAAGCCATGTACAAAGGCAACTCAAAATAATAAAAACTGAAAACTAACTAAAAGCAAGCCAAATACAAAAATATGTGTATGTCCAGTTCCTGTGAGTGGCTTTGCTAGTGTCACAACAGACAGTTGAAGGTAATCAGCCATTTTATCAAAATTTACGCAAATACACGAAATTGGCTTTAACTTTATATAACTGGTAAGAGGGTAGGTTTGACCGAAGCTCAGAAGTTCTTTATTACTTGAATAGTTTAGTACTTTAATAGTTTAACACGACTGACTAATCGGCATCGCATGCGCCAATCAAAACGGTTGACTCAGATCCTGTAGAGAGGGTAATTTGAAACAAATTATTCATTATATGAATTTGTAAATTGTATCTATGCATAATTAGATTTGGTTTTATACTTTGTTTTTATTTCTCTGCGCAGCTTCATTATGCGTGTTTAAAGGTATACACGATAGTGTCCAAATGTAATATGAATGAATAATCTACCGATTCAAATTAAATGATATCCATGTCATTTAGGGCAGTTGTAACGTAGAAACTACACAAACGTGGTATGTGAAATGGTTTTATCTGTATATGTTAAGATGAAGCAGATTACACCACGAAAAACAAACGAAAATATTGTTTCAGTCACCAGAATAAATCAACGCAGCTATCTAACTTTCAGATCTTCAACAGTGGGAAGAATTTTAATTAATCAAGAGATCAAGATAACGGGTAGCGATGCAGTACATCTCAATGTTCGGTAGATGGCTCCAAGTACCACATGACCTCAGAAAGTAAAGCCTGGTTTATCGACTGGGAGATTTAAACATGATTAACCATCAACGGTCTAGGCGAGAGTGTGATATCGGGAGAGGGGGCAACGTAATGATTTGAATACAAAGGTCTATTGAGGAGATGAATGGAGCCAAATGAAATATTGAGCGCTTCTAATCATGATCAAAAGTCATATTAACCTGAAATACGTCCAGGGCAAGTTAATCCTATTATCAACGTTTTGGTTTAGGCATGAATAATGTAAAACGCTTTGAGACAATGTAATGTGAAATGCTATACAAATAAAATTTAATGAACTGAATTGAAAATTGAATCAAAATAGGCCCTGAATATATCTGCTCCATGCAACACATAAAGCTTTATTATTATTATTATTATTATTATTATTACTTTATAATAATTCGATTCTGGATTTTAGGTTTTATGATGGCAAAATGCTCTACACCCCAATTCAGAATCACCAACCTAAACTCCATATGATCATACTGAGTTAGCAATAAAACATATTAGCTTTCATTCAAGCTAAATTGATTTAATGTACTGTCCTAAAGTTGCACTTAATGATGCATATTTCTAGCTTAGCGGTGTTTTTTTTTTTGAGACGGATATTTCATTTAAATTTTCAATCGTAATTTTAAATACCCAGCTCCATAAAAATCCAAAATCACTCTAAAAGGACTACACACACACACACACACACACACACATATATATATAAAATTGGTTACAAATACGGCGCGCTGGCAACCTTTACTTCTTTTAATAAACAGTAAAGCGCGTGTTAACGGACATGCGTGACGGTGAGGGCGGAGAAGTGCCAGAAGTGACTCTCCAGTAATAAATACATCCCTTATATTAGGTGCTGGGTGTAGTTCACTTCATTTACCAGAGCGGCATCGCGGGTCCTGGAACTACAACGCCCAGGCAGCCGCTTCTAAGCGGTATCGAGGAGACGCACATGCCCGTCAAGGCTGGCATGGAGTAATATCTTTTTGACTGGTGATCACGGCTGGAGCAGTTAGGGTTCAGCAAGGGAGCAGTTTGCACCATGGCATTTTGAGTGATTACTGTGCCTGTGACGTTTTAATTATATTTTATTAAGTGTGCGTTTTGGTGATCATACCGGTTTAATTGCGCTGGCTCATTGATTCACCCAGATCGGCACCGGTTTAGGGCTGTTGTCGCTGTTAAGTTGCTTTTATCTCATCTCGAGGACCATCTCTTTTTAACGTTAAAGATGCATCGTTTTCAGCGTCTGTCGACTAGTTTTTTGTTCAGCGGCCGCTTCGGCCCACAGCGAGTCCCAATGGAGGGGGCAGCTTTAGAGGCGCGCCGGGGCGGACAGACGGTGCGGTTCAAGGCGCAGGGACCGGCGAGGCAGTGCGGCGGCTCGAAGCGGTACAGTACGGCGGAGGCGACGGTGGAGAGTCGGGGGAACGGCGAGGTGCGGGAGAGGACGCTGACGATGGAGACACTGAACCCAAACGTGAAAGCGGTGGAGTACGCCGTCCGGGGACCGATCGTTATCAAAGCCGTGGAGCTGGAAAGGGGTCTGCAGGACGTGAGTATTGATGAGCGCCGGCTGCGTTAATATAACGATGCTGGTGGTTATTGATAAGGGATCTTGACAAAAGTGACTGGGTATCTTTACCCCGGGCAGCGATCTAACCCAGTTATATGTTGAAATGCACAGTGCCGACGGGTATCAGGGGCCGCATTTGGGTATTTCTCGGTTTATAGATGTTGCATCAGCCGAAGGTACATCGGTCAGGAAGCAGCACCGAGTGTCTCCTGATTGGTTGGGCAGTAGGTGTCACTTCCACGTGTGGGGCTGCGTGGGCTGCCATCAAAATAACCACTAATCTTACCCGCGTGTTCCGGAGAGACGTCGTCTCAGTGGTGCTTCCACGCTTTGTGTTGAACGTAATAGTCGTCTCTTATTTATCAAGGATGCGTAACAGTCCGTTTCCTTGGATATAGTTACACCCGTGGGATGCTTTCTGCATCTAGAAAGTCGTTGCCACTTAAAAAGATCTGTACGTAGGGGGAAAATTCAACTTGTCTCAATCCTATACTGTTTCGAATAGTATTTGTTCGTTGTACTAGTAATACTCTTAGCTTTAGATTGGGGTGTTGAATTTGCCTGCTGCTGAGCTGCGATAGTGCTTGTATTAGCTTAACCATGAGGCTGCAGCTTTTCGTACCCATG